>JAGFPH010000076.1:347251-406883 GCA_018207615.1 Philaenus spumarius
GAGATTAAGCTAAGTGGATTTTTATTTAAACTTGTAATGAACATTTAATAATTTCTTCATACAATATGTGAAACAACATTATAAACTCTCAAGTTGAGTCTTAATGCCTGTTGATTAATTTGGCAGTTGGGCCTTATTTGTTTTTCTGGAAAGAGGTTATTGATAGTTTTTTAACAATTGATCATAAATAAAAATAATTCTGATATTAAAAATATTTACAAACTTTCTAATAATGTTCTAAAAAGAATAATCATTGTAATTTGTTATTCTCTCACCCACTGCATTAATCGCTGCCTTGCAGAAGGATTTTTCCAAATTGTCTAAAATTGGCTAACGTCTATCCTGTTTATAAGGCAGGTGATAGAACTGAACCAAAATGTTTCTGTCCTATCTCTCTAATTCCTGTTTTATTTAGCAATTGTCGGACAACTGAGTGTTTCTTAATCAAATAGTTCCCTTACTTGTTCACAGTTTGGTTTTTATAAAGGTCGGTCTGCTAAATAGTTGGATTTACTGATACAAAAAATTTTTTAACTTAGTTTGAAGAAAGTAATTTACTTGGGTCAACTTCAGGGGTTTATCGTAATTTTTCCAACTGCCGGGACTGACGGAAAGGGGGTCTGGAAAATGTTCACTTCTAAAACCCCTAGTTTACGTATCTTTGGTGAGTTTAAGGTAGCAGATAATATGCTTACTTTTATAAGAAAAGTACACATGTGTATGTACCGTAACTATTTTTGTACTTGCATATAGCACATATCAAATTTTAGAGACGCATACTATTTTAAGCAAAAAACTTGGTAAAATGTCTCTTATATAGTCTAATAGCCTTTATCAGAAATTTAAATCCTCAATAAAAGACTGTAAACCTAAACATATTGTATGTATATCAAGAAATGACGTTTCTTATACTAACACAATGAAACACAAGCAAGCTTATCACGAGAACACAACACACAACACAGACGCTTATTAGTGAATTATTCTAACAACACTCAAAAGTCAAAACTAAGCAACATAGCAACGACAATGTAAAAGCGACAATGTTCCGTGTTGTGCTCTCATTTGGGATATTTATGTTTGAATTAATTAATCGTGAAATTAAATGAGTTATTCAATAAGTAAGTTATTAATCACTAAATGTGGTCCAAATTATATCAAGTTTGGTTTTATTTTGATTTACAATAATCTCATCAATATTTTATAAACTTCTTCATGTCGAAAAGTTAATAATATAAAAGTTTCGCAATACACTGCAGTGTGGAGAAATCTTCAGATTTTTCGATTGGCGATTGGCGGACATAAAATTCTGAACCGAGTGTTGAATGAGTGTGATTGAGGGAGTGGATAGTCCAGTGCAAGGTTAAAACAAAACGTTAAAAATTAATAAAAAGCGTTCCGGCATCAGTAAACCCCTGGTCACCTTGTGTGACCTAAGTAAGGCGTTTGAATGTGTCAATCATGACATGCTTCTGAAAAAGGGACTCTTCCATCATAGTTAAAGAAATACTCTTATTGCAAAAACATTTATGCATTCTTTGTCAAAATCCGACTACAATGCTCACTCTAAACCTCTATTTGTGTGTAATAAAAAATATGATCATTTTTCAACTTATATATATATTTATGTGATGTTATTTACTAGTTTGATAACCTAAGCAATTTCAGTCGGATGGCTTACCAGACTATGTTGAAAGGCTAAATGAATTAAAGATATACTTTATACTTCACTTTTAATAAATCCTATGTACTGACATTGCATTTCAGATTTTTATCTGTTTTCTTTGCGTTATTGTACCATATTGATGTATCATATTTTCTTGAATGTGTTTCTACTTTAATGCTTTTTTTCCATGTGGCTGTCTTTTGTGTTTATGAGGGCTGTCTAGAAAGTAACTTACGTTTTTAAATTAAAAACCAACTAAAAATAAAATAGAAATTGTATTATATACATTTGAAAGGGACTACCTTAAACTATTTGTCTACATAGTTACCATTCAAATTGGGACATTATATCTGCTATCTTATATTTCTACCACTGGTGTATATTGGCATGAAGTTTTGCATCACTATTTCATCATTTACTCGGTTTGAACATAATAACAATTTTTAATATGACACATAATAAAAAAAAAGTTTGGAACATTAACAAAAGTCAGAATAATGTAAAACTTAACTAAACATAAGTAAATTACAGGGTTGGATAAATGTTGTGCGAAACCATATGAAAACCTTTAACTATGTTATTAAAACTTAATAGAAACACTTTGTAAATATTAGCACAAATTTTGTTAAGTACATTAATTTTTGAAGTGACCTCCATTTGCAACAACTTTGCAGGCATTGATTGGTTTTGTCTTGTTAGCATTGGAACATGTATTTGAGATATTTTGTCTTCAGTATTCCGTTTAAGTTGAACAATTGTGCAAAGGTTATTTCGAAACACATTTTATTTTAAATAGTCTAAAGAAACTCTGTTGGCAATTTAGATCATAATTGATATAAAATTGTTTATAAATTGTTAAGAAAATAATTTTCTTAACAGTTTATAAATAGCTTATTTGCAGTGGGGGGTTTATAAAACATACGATTTAGAAAAATTTAAAATAAGAAAAATATTAAAAATTTTAAAATACTGTATTAAATGTATGTTCCTAACTCCCAATTTTTAAATTGATCCCTATGTTGCAAAATGTGGGAACCAGGTGGCTAATACCACTCTTGTATAGTAACAATAACATTTACAAATTTTAATTGATGCTATTTAATATTTCAACAAATAAAAAAGTAAATAAAAAAAATTTAAATACAAAAAAATAATATATTAATACTAATGTATTTATAAAATAATATTTTCATCCCTTTCCACGCCCTCAGGGATTGAATTTCTAAAGGACGTGAACAGTTAATAATTAAAGTTATTTATTCTTTAAAATAACATTTGTTTGAAATCCACCTGCCACTCAACCAAACTCAAATACGCTCCTTTGGGAACAATTAGAGAAAAATTGATCTAATATACTTATAAAGAAAACTTTTTTATTTGATTCCTGGATCCAGAATCATTTAATAGGCAGAGTTGTAAAAAATCATCTCAAAATTCGATCAGTAACTTTGTCATTGATCCTAAAATACCTTTACAATAGGCGAAACAAATCTCTTTTCACTCCATAGAAGTGGAACTTTGAATACACATTTTAATCTAGCATGGGTTTATGTAGTGGAAAACGACCACTATCCACTTGTCAAGGAGTTTCTCATACAAGGTTTTCCCTATAGGCTAAGTTATATACTTGAATTGTTTGGGTTGGTACAGCTACACAATAACAAAACTTGTTTTTATTCAGTTTATTAATTTTAAACAAGATTTGATTGCCAATATACATTTATTTTGATGAAACTCATAAAACATATTACACAAAATATGTTGATTTATTTAAATATATTCTAATCTATCAAGTACTTATTTAAGAAATATACTATGACCACCCTATATCCTTATACTAAGCTTGTGGTCTATATGAAGGTTTATAAAAATGATTATTATAAAATTTGCTGTAACTTTTTAGTTGGGTCAAATTAATAATAGTTAAACATATATTTTAGGTTAAAACCTAAGTTTGAAATGTTTATCTAAACCATTCACATTGGACCAGGCTAAGTCTAACCTAAACACTTGACATTATCACAACTGACAAACCTAATCAGCTGTTTTATCTTTTATTGTTAAAGAAATAAGCACTCTTCGACAAATCTTAGTGAACATCTTTTGGAAGCTCCCTTTTATATGAAAGCCGTCATGTGGTTGATAACAAATATCTATTGTATCAGATACATGATCAGAAAGTAAGAATACAATAGTTTGCTACATCAATAAATGTCAACATGGCTAAAAATAGGACTACACAAATTGACAATGTACAGCTATACGTAATAAAAACAATATGTGCTTTTCTTTTAGAAAATCTTGATGTTATGCTTAAATTTATATAATATTAAAAAGATTGAAATAAACAAATCAACAACTATCTTTACTTTCTTTCTGAAATGAAGCTCACAACTTAGTAATAATAATATAGATGATTATTACAACTAAACAAAGGTAAGCAAAATTCAATTCAATTCAGTTTTATTAGTTTGTTTGACAAATTTTACATTTGTATTTAGACAAGTCAACGTGGATACTAATAAGTTGTGTTGAAACAATAACTATACATAATAAATTAAAAAATATAACAACAAACACAATAAACCATTTAAAAAATGGAGATAACATACAGTTTATAATAAATAATATGTACATAAAAGAAAAGTTACACAATTTTAAAATTTTCATGTTTCCTTAAGTCAAGAAACTAAACAATCAAGTAAACTTTAATATATAATTATTATAACTTTAATATTTTATTATATCAATCTTTATTCGTCCCTTTTTAATAAGTGATATATTTTTATAAGAAACTTCATAGAGTAATAATATTAATAATCTAACAAATCATAAATGTTTTCTCTTTTTAAAACTGTATGCTTCTTAAAATCAATTTTGAATATTAAAATTACAAAATTTAAAAAAAAAACTCATATTCATAAAATTATGATAACAAAAAATACACACACATACAATTTAATATCCACAAACTTCTTTTTTTCCATCCGTTGCTATGACCTTAGCCAGTACAAATTAATTTAAATTTACTATATACGTACCGTACTCATTTATATAATAATAGGCTATATAAACTCCCCCACAGTGTAAAAAGCATTGAACTTCAGCAGCCGCTTTAATTTGTTTTTAAAAACATTGACTTCTATCATTTCTTTAAACTCTTTAGGGAGTTTGTTCATGAAACGGACTCCAGTCTCAGACGATAGCTTGTCAAAAGCTTTTTGCCATGGAAGTCATTTTTATGACGCGTATTGTATGTATGCACATCAGTGTTTCGAGTCGCAGAACTTGTAATACTTGTAATGTAAAATTAATTCAAAAATACAGGGAAAGGTTAAACTACTTAGCTTTTTAAATGCTTCCCTGCAAGAATCACGATGGCCCAAATGAACGATAATGCTTTCTGCTTGCTTTTGTAAACTGAAGACCCTTTGGGCTATTTGCTTTGACGAATTATCCCACAGAGCAATTCCATAATTTAGGTGAGAAGAGAATAGACCAAAGTATGCTAATTTTAGAATGGCTTCTGAACAGACTTTTGCCAGTGACCTGAGTAGAAAAACTACCAAACTCTGTGTTTTGCACAGCTCATTAATGTGCTCTGCCCAAGACAATTTGCTATCAAGGATGAGTCCTAGAAACTTTAACGATGATACTGTCCCTACTAGTTGCTCATTCAACATTAAGACATTAAGGCCTTTTTCTAAGCCCGGCTTTAAACCGAAAAGCATGCACTTGGTCTTTAATGTGTATACTTTAAGATTATGTTCATAAAAATACTGGCAAGCAGTGTTTACTAGGATAAATGCATTTATTTCGGTATCACAGAGTCTGTGCCCTTTCAGACTTATAGTGATATCATCAGCATACTGAATTAGATAATATTATTTGATACTTTATTTAAAACTTTATATTGAAAATATTATAATAAAAATAATTCAACATAAACTTATTAAAATTATAACGAATAGGAAAATTAAAATGTGGTACAGTAATGGTTTTTGATTAGATTTAAAGCTACTTTTTATCCAACTAAGATAATTTTATCTTTACTTTAATTATTCTTGGATTAAATTCATAGTTATATATAGATTATTTTTCATTGAAATAATGAAGATTGTTTTAAACTGAAATCCAAACTACAGTTAAATTTATTGTTATGAGAAAATGTAATTTGATATGGTAATAGTTTGCTAAATATTGTACACAAATTAATCTATTTTGACAAAGGTTGAAAACACTAACTTTAAGTTATTTAGTTATATTTTTTTCTTAAAATTTGTATTAACTAGCAAATGAGTAACTAGGCTTGAACTTACACAACTGAGTTGAAGATATCAACTATAACAAATTTGGATAGTAGAATTATGAAAAATCTAAATAGATATACTTCAATGTTTAAAGATTAACAAACCACATCCAATTATACTTTAAAATGATCCATCAATAATTAAGTTGAGATGAAAATTGATGGTTATTTTGGTGCTATGTAAGTATGATATTACAAAGCAGGTATTACAACATACTTTGAAAGTTCTTTACAATTTTATTTCAATTAAAAATAAATAAATAAATGGATAATGGAGTTGCAAATTCTTAATGTATGGGATGTATAAATTAAGACATTTAAGTAAAAAAGTTTAATTAACTAGATACCTTGTTGACAAGGAGTATAACATGTAGTATTTCACAGATTTTTGTGTTTGCCCTTAAAAGTATTCAAAATATACGCAAGTAATTTTTTCTTTTAACATTGCATGCAAAATTAAATTCTTTTAAGATAACATACAATTTGATAAATAAGATCAGACTCTTTAAATCTTTGGCTTCTCTGTGTATGCTGTACGTTTGTAGATTCTATAAAGTTCTGATCGTATTCTTTCAGATTTATAGAACAAATCTGTAAAATTGTCTACATCTTCTTCTGTCCACCCATAGTCACTTTTTAGTCTCGGAAAAATAGTACTAATCTTCATATTCAAAAATTTTGGTCTGTCTTGCGAAAATAAGGCATTAGTTATTTTAAATGCTTTTTTATATCCTTCTGATTCTGGGTAATGCTGTTTCCTTAAAATTCTAATGTTTTCAAGAAAACAACGAATATTTTCCAAAACTTGTTCACTGTTTCCTACTTCTGGATATTTCAAAGAGTTGACTATGAATCTGTCTGTCTTAAGTAGAATAGTTCCTATTTGACTACAATAACAACGTTGCACGACAAATAAAAACAACACACATATGATTTTCATGATGTTCCAATTACAATGTTTTCTAACTGTGTGAAATATGCAATGTTGTTCAAAAAGGTTTAATGTATTATATAAGTTTGATTAATGATGAGATAGTAGAGTTTATCATTTCCTATTGCCTAAGTAAGGCATACAGTAGTTTAAAGTGTATTAGATTAAAAAATAATAAAATATTAAAATGCAATTTTTTCATTTTAAAAATATGTATAATTTATATGTGTTTGTCCGAAAAATAAATAACACTACGTTAACTTGATAATTAACGATCATATGAAATATACAAATACTAAATTTACATTCTAAAAATATTACTAATAATTCATTTATTATCTACTGTATTTGGCTTTAATTGAAAAACATATTTTTTTAAAGTTTGTGTTGGTTTTTTATTGGTCAGTTTTATAAAATTATCTTCAGAATTAAATTGTCTACAAGTTCTGTTTAATAAGTTAAATTTACATTACAAAAATATTTCGATTTTCACTGTCTACTGTATTTTGATTTAATAAAAAACATATTTTTTTTTAAATTTGTGTTTGTTATTCATTGGCAATTTTTACATAATTATTTTTTAGAATTAAATTCTCTACAAGTTGTGTTTAATAAGTTTCAACCCATTTCACAAAAATAATTTACTAAAATCCTAAGGAAAACATGTTTTTTTAGAACAAATTTTGTACCATATTTTCCACAGAAATCTAAAAAATTACTGTAATCAGTGGCGTTGCCAGGACTAATAAACGTCATGTGGAGTCGACAGTATTTTGTCACCCTAATAGTATATATACTCCAAATTTATAGGGAATTTTGTATTATTTTCTCAATCTAACAAAAATGAAAGACACATTTTTTAAAGTATTTTCTTAGCTGCATTGAAAGATTTCTTAAATTTTACACAACATTAACAAAATTGATAGGCTCATATGTATTAGGCTTAAAATAAAACTGCACACTTTTAAAATCTTTTTTTTATGTACACAAAACTTGAATTGTTATAAACAAATAGTTTTGGAAGTAGTTTTATACTGAATTTATTAGGATAATGTTAAAATAAATATTAAGCAATTTTAATTATTATATTATTGAATTAAAATTAAGAATTAAAATAAGAAAATTATAAAAATTTGTTTATTAAAATATTGAAGGACAATAATACCCAATATTGCATATGTGTTTGGTTTTCCACAAATCAGTTGCATTTTTTTAAACTTTGGAAACGATAGTATTTTTTACAATACAGTAGTTTTTTTTATATAACAGTCCTCAATACATACTGTAAGCCTACATCTTTTTATAGAATATATTTTTTAAAGTAACTGAACTTAAAAAGATGTTTAACAAAAAGTTTTAAAATTAAACAGTATATCAAACCTAGACCAAACATATAATCAGTGGTTCTTAGTCAGTGTTATGTTTAAAATTTAATCATGCAGACTACATCCGTACTTTATTTCAAATCATTTTACAAACTTTCTGCTCACCAAACCTAGTATGATAATATCAAAATCAATAATTTTATCTAAAGAGTTTTTAATGGAAAGGATAGCTAAACTACAAAGCCTTTTGATTCATGGTGGATCTTAGGTAACACTTATAAGTTTTAGTTTTGAAAAACTTCTCTCACAAGAAGCTACAGACATTCAGCACATGCCCTCACTAATCAAATTTATTGTCATCACTCATAACAGTCACAAACCTACTCTTTGTCTGTATTACGGTAAACCTACCGTTCGACTCAACTCCTGATTATCGTATTATTTGTTTTATGAAATGGTCAATAAACTATCTTCAAAATTTTATTTGATTAATTATTTAAATTCCTTCTAGACGTGGAACCTGGAGGAGGCCGCACTCATCACAGTCCCCTGGCAATGCCACTGACTGTAGATACATATCTAGAACCTATTTTATTCAGTTTGTCTGCTCATTTCACATAAAATAAATTCAATTTTTTCACATTAACGCCCAATATATTTCAGTAGAGCTTCGTTTCTGCGGAGAATTTGAAACACGGGCGAAAACCTTTGCCAACTGTTACTTTCTAATGAAGCATTTACTAACTTTTTTCAAAATTTTCGCTAGTGGAATAAGCTCAGAAAGTGCTTGGAACATTATGTGAATCACCCTGTATATAACTATTATAGCTAATATGAGAACATTTCAGCAGGTTTGTGCAAAACAAAAAACAAAATTGTTGAACATTCAGTTAGTAATAAATTATGTTTACGTGACAAAATAACTCAGATATTTTCTTCTATTGCTATTCATGTACCAACAGAACAAAATTATATTACTATATACATTTTATTTACAGAATTTTACACTTATATACATGACTTAAATTACATGAAAATGGGTATTTTATCATATCTAAATACGTGTCAAAGTGTTAATGATGAGAATGACTGTAAGATGTGTTATGAACTAAACATAAAAAACGTCAATACAGAATAAACTATTGTACATATCACTCATATCCACAAGAGAAGACTTGATAGTACTTTTTTCTACAAAACATAAATTCAATCAAAGTAAACGACTTGTAAAACCCACTAAAATTGGACAAATTTAATGTTTACTTCACTTACCTAATGATAAAATATTCACCACTATAGAATTTGTAAACTCTTGTAGGAACCGTTGATTATTTACTAATCATCCAAAATATGATGTATTGTTTTTATGTAATAATTAAAGTAAAACTCTTAAACTGCGTAAAATTATCTAAAGATATGTCAGGCATTTTAAAGTGAAATTGTTTAATACAATTTAGGTAGTGGGGTGAAAGCCGTTCGTTTGTACACCCTGTAGAGTTCTGATTTGATTCTGTCTGCTTTATAGAACAAATCAGTGAACTTGTCTACTTCTTCTTTTGTCCATCCGTGTTCCTTTTCAAGTTTAGACATAATGGTACTGATTTTTAAATTCAAAAACTTTGGCCTGTCTTGTGAAAATAGAGTATTTGTTATTTTAAATGCCCGTTTGTAATTTGAACCTTCTGGATAGAGAAGCATTCGAAGTTCTCGAAGAGATTCAAGAAAAGATCGTGCATTTCTCAATATGTCATCACTTTTAGCCACTGGCAGGTTATTCAATGAGTTGAATATAAATCTGTCGGTTCTTAAGAGAATGGATCCTAACTGTGCTGAATAACAGGGATGCACAACAAACATAATCAGAATACACATGTATGCCATTCTATTGTTAATCTGATACTAATTAAATTTGTTGCAAAACCCTTCAAACCAGTTACATAACAAGTGATCAATGTGTGATAAACTGAACATTTCTTGACTAGCAAAGTTGTTGAAGTAATATTACGCCATAATACTTTGTAGAAGCTCTTTTATTACATTTAATCATGGTTTGGATTAAATGCGGTTATTATTCATCTTTATTAGTAATCTGACTTCAATTTACTATAATTTTTATTTCATCAGATTAAAGCAATAATATAAAAACAAATTTGTTAAAATCTAACTTCACATTCTTGCTGACAGTGATGGATTTACATCCAAACATTCAAAGCAGTTGCCCCTCAGGCTTAAACAATATGACATAAAGTTTGATTGAAATAATGTTTTAAAAGTATGTCGCTACTTCTTGGAACCAGTGATTGCAGGTAAAATTTACTGTGTGACACTTTCCTCTATTATTGCCACTGATATTTTTCCTGTGGAGATGATGCCACTCAATTACCCTGACAGCTGATTTCTGCAGATTAAATGATGAGTTAATGTTCTCTTTTAATGTTTCACCAACAACAAAAAAAGAAGAAAGTATTTCATTATTTTTTGTACCGCATATATTTTGTAATTTTCATTACTTTTAATAATGCTTTAGAGAAACCCATCATCCTTTATTTATACACTATAGATCATTAAAAATACTAACAAAATCTTAGACTCTTCTCAACATAGGTTTCTGCACGCTCTACGCATTTCCCAAGGTTTTAGAAGATTTTAGTTCCTTCTTCAAAGAAATTTTGTGGATGAGTTGTCAACCATTGCCCATTTAGTCCTCAACTTCTTGATTGTTCTCAGATCATTTTCCTCCCATCATTTTTTTCAAGAACACGAAAGAAAATGAATCCCATGGGTATAAATCTGGGCTATAGAAAGGGTGTTCTAGGAATTTTAAATGAATTCCCAACCCCCTCTCTTGTCAAACACGGAAAAATGACATAAGCATACCCTGGCTGATTCCCAATTCCAAATCGGTTTTATTAAAAATAAATGTTTGTCACTTGATAATGCTACGAACTTCGAGGATATTGTCATCTGTGGGACTTGTCCTTGAGCTTCGATCATGACTTTCATTTACTATATTTTCTCCTCTACGCTTAAACTTGCTGGTCTAATCAAACACTTAGATCAGAGATACTGTAGTGACCCCAAACTCCACTTTCAATGGAGTCAAAATTTTCTATGATTTAGCGCCTTTCTACATTTAAATCTTTATTATAATACATTGCTCAAATAGCGATGAAAACTCTTGCTCACTTATGGCTGTAAGTGATGGAAAGAAGCACCACACTAAGTGGGTTCCCCATCCATAACATGCCAACCTTCAACGCCTCACTCTTCCAGTTCATTCGGGATGGTCTGATGAGACGAGGAGCAAAAGTTCGGTTTATAATTGACTCACCCTCGTGAATGGATTAGCGATACATAAGTCAGCAATGCACATCATCAAAATGTATAATTCCAAATAATGACATGTCTTGTTGTGACAAACAAACAACAGTAAAGTGATGTTTCATTTTATTTTTAGAGAGTACAACAAAGATTTAATTATCTGTGCTAATCGTAAACCCTTGGTCTTGATTCCATTTTATTTTTGTTCATACCCAAAGACCCATAATTTAATTAAAACAAAATTATCGTTCAGATTTCCATTAACAGTATAGACTTTTTATTCAATACACTTAATCATCAAAACAACTTCTAATAATTTCTTATAAAAGAGTTGTGATTAAAAATACAAATTTTAAACATAAAATTGGTTTTCTTTTACACATAGTGTTTCACATAATGGACCAAGGCCTCCAACTATAATCTGCCTATGGTTACATTATATCTATATCCATCACTGTTTGTTGATAATGTGTGTGTTTTAAACAGATGATCTCCCTTCTTATTAGCTTGTAGTTATATAAACATATTTATATTTCGAGATTTCAAAATCTAGTACTAAACAAATATTTACACAATTTTTCATAAGCTTAAAGGAACGAATAAACTTGCAGTTTCTAGATACAGCAAGAAATAGTCTTCTACGTTGAAAGCACAACTAGGTACTGATAACAATCCAGTGACAATAGCATCAAGTGATTTTGAGCATTTAATCAAGTATTGTAACGTACCTAATTAAAAATCTGGGTTAATAAGATGTTTTCAACTTTGACTAGCGGCCATTTTCGATAGGGTTAAGATAGGGACCTCTAATTTATGCCTCTCTTCTTCATTTATCAAGCCCTTTAAAATGAATTATCACTTGATGGGGGTTTGTATTTAAGATATTTGAATTACTCTCTCAACCCCCCCATTTTGGGGTAAAGGGTGAAATGGTCGGTTACATCAAAATTCATCTCCCTTTGATATATAAAGATATCCCTCATTTATTTATTTCTATTTGTTCCAAAGTTAAGGGGGGGGGACATATAATACAAAATATGGCTACCTCCAGAAAACTCATACAAAAATTACTCATTGTAATACTATATTTTATGTTACTATGGTGTACCAGTGGTTTTGCAACCATGAATACCAATCATAATTTAGATATAGTTGACCGAGTGAAGCGAGGCCTCCGTTTTAGCTTGACCGTTCGGCATTTGATCTGTGTGTCTGTCTCATGGTTACGGCCAAACACCTTGACCGACTGTCATGATTTTTGCATGAATGTTCCTTATTCCTAGGCCGAGCCATGTATATATAAAGTGTTTTTCCATTTTTCATTTTAACCCTTTAAATAAAATAAAAATGGCGGCCGCACCGTTTCTCTCAGTGTAAGCTTTTTTCCAAAGCCAATTTGTGGCTTAACCGTAAGTCGAATTTAAAAACTAATAATATTTTGTGAGTAGCAAATTTGATGTTCTACAAAATTGTATACTTAATGTTTTTTCGTATCTCTAACGGTAAACTCACAAAATGGCCGCAAACTTCAAATTTGTTAAAAATCGTACAAGTTTTTGTATTTTAACCATGTTTTTATACGTTTATTCTTTAGATATCTTCATAAAACCTTATATATTTATGGAGAGGGAGAGAGATAGAGCGCTACCTTCTGTTTTGCTCTTTCCTGCGCTCCCTACATCAGTGTGGCCGTTGTGACTTTGAGTGAGTTGTGGAGGGGGAGCCGAGATAAGGAGCCCGATTGGCGATGCATCGCATTTACTGAGTTGTAGTCCTTTACCAACTACATTATCTTATTCATTTTGTTTTTTTGTTGCTCCACACAGTATTTAGAGTCGAAGACGAACATATTGCAAAATAATTTTCACTGGCTAAACCTTCTACTTCATTACTGGCACACTATTTTTAACCTAAGCTCAAAACCACATGTGTTATTTCAACGAGCGAGGTCTACTGTTCACAGAACTACTAGTTTATACATTAGACTCCCGATTATCCACAACCAGATTAACCACGCTGCGGCTTAACCATGATTGCAAAAAAAAAATACAGTAAAAATTTTAAAATAAATCAAAAGCGTTACAACGACAAGTGTAGTTAAGTTAAGCCCGTAAAGGCTCATCACCTCAGCCAAAAATAACCTACACAACTGCCCACTACTACGTAGAGGGACTATTAGACTTTTTGGAAGGTGAACAGGATACAACGCTGTGTGATCTAATGGTGTTGAGAAAAATCCATTCAACCATTGTAAAGAAGGAATCAAATGCAAAGAAACAAAAATCAAAGGACTTCCTTCCATACACATGAAGTTAACACAATATTGAAAGTTAACATTTTGTGTTTGTTTTTATATGTACAGTAGTAATTTGTAAAATACAGTACACATGATAGTGTTTAAAGTGTGTGTGAAACTACTGTACATAATTTTTCATTATTAAAAGGTATGTAATACTCTATTTAAATTGTTACTATTAAACCTAAACCTTTAGAAAAGCCTAATTATGTAAGCACTTACTTTATTTTACTTTCACAGAAGTTTTTTGAATTATTTTTGGTTATTTTTTGATTATTCACGAAAGCTAAACAGATGGTTGCATTGTTAAAGGTGGGGCAACTCACCTTAGCCAGAATTTCACTGCATAATGGTATTAATATAAATTACATATATTCTGTATAGATTTAATAGTTATTTGTGTTATTGTACTTAAGGGAGGGAAAGTATCACTTAGTCATCACAAAAGGATATGTTCATGAGGGCGAATTACCAACATTTTTCTTCAGCTACAGTTTTAGTAAATAATTTGCATTTTACTATGGAAGAAACTTTTTTTTAAACATGGCCATTCATATTTATAAAAACACAATTGAGGTTATGCGAAGAATACACAGACACAGAAGTTCAGTTTAGTATTGTTATTTCAGTAGCTGTTTTACTAACATATGATTTAACGGGCGAAAAAGTGCCCATATTAAAAGCAATGTATATACTTTACAGCTTATTCATTTGACAAAGTAAACTCAATGGTTTTTATATAGACACTTTTCGGCCCCTGAATGATAAATTGTTCGTTTTACCCTAATAATGAGGCAGAAAAGACCTCTTAAAGTCGTAGCTGGAGGAAACGTATATTGAAAGTTAAATTGTATTTTATAATGTGTCATTTAAGTTCTGCACTTAAAAAAATGTACATCTAGATACAGTACATTAGTAGTAATACAAATAATAGTCACATTTTCTATTCACAAAATTTAATTTCAGAACTAAAAGGTAAATTATAAACTAAAGCTTTATTAAATGGTTGCAGATGATAATATGTATGAGTTGTTACTTGATATCATTCATTTATTGAATATCATTTATTGAACAAAAATCATTACATTTTATTTTGATAACTAATCTATAATACAATGTATTGCTTAGTATTATAATTAATAGCACAATATGTATACTATATATTTTACTATATTGACACTAGAAGTATTGATAACGGTTTTAAGTTCTAAAAGTTCCTAAATATTATATATTATGTACATATCCAAAATATTCTTCAAGTACTCTCCACTCCCCATGTGCTCTCTTCTTATCTTAATTTAGTTTCTTGTTTGTATCTGAAAAGAAAATGTTGCATAAATAACTTGTAATTTATTATTATATTTTTCCACCTCTCTCGATTTTTGAAGTTAGGTATGAGTTTTAATATGAGTTAAGAAATAAATTAATCCATAATGGATTCATTTTGTTAAATCTATAAATACTGCACTCTACAATGTGTCATATTCAAGGACAGTGTTCAAATGTTCTGAAATTAATCCACCTTTTTTGAAGTTGAGGATATGTAGTTCAAAACACACTTCCACAAAATTTAAAAAGTACTGCAAGAAAATGAAAAAGAATCCAAAAAGCATAAAAAGTCTAGCAATGACAAATGTGTATAACAACTCACAAACATGGATACTAACATTCATTTACAACAAACTGTGGCTTTGATATTCACCTACTATCTACATTTTGCTAAGCAACTCACTTTTATCAAATCTAAATATTATGTCTTGCTGTTAATGTCTATATTATATAAAAATGATATAAATGTAACAAAAATTTATCCAGCTACCAATTTTTATCAAAAGCACTTCACTATTTGAGCTGTAACACCCTGCATGTACTATTTTTGGCCAAACACAATGCCAAAAATCAAATCACACTTTTAGACTTGGGGACCTAAAAATGTATTTTTACATGAAAAGGTCAACATTGCTTTTCATGACACATCAACAACTTTTTATAGTCTACATAAAAATAAAAAAAATAAAATTAGAGTGTCCATACAAATAAGTTTTTAGTAGCTTTATTAAGTTAAACCCAGTTTATTTCAAATAAAGCGATAATATTTTTTAATGATTATAAAGATATTTTTTATTATTTTAATGGATTAATGATAATACAAATTTGTGTAAGATCCTAAACTGTCAAAAAGTATTGAAATTTAAAAAATAATTTTTGTAGTATTCCTTTTTCTTTACTTAACATTAAATTGATATATATTTATTAAATAAAATAAAACATAATTAATTAATTGTAATTCTACTGAGTATTAAACAATGCTAAATTAAAGCAACCAATTGTTTTGACTTTTTTTCTTAAAAATAACAACTTTAATGACATTTTATTAACATTTATATTTGCATAGTTTGACAATATTATAGATTGAGGATTTAATATTTGATATCAAATACACATTTTGATAAATGTAAAACCAAACTTCTAACTGGTTTCCACTGACAAATGTAATTTACCATGTATGTACACATATTTGTATATTAAATTCAAATATTACTAGGGAATTTAAATAATCTTAAATTAAAATTGTAGGTGTTATTTAATCCAACGTGACGGATAAAAAAAAACTTGAAATTGCATTATACCAAATTATACTCTGAATGAATATGTTCATCATGCTCTGAATAGTGTTTTTCTAAATTAAGTAGTAGCCTATTGTAGAATTTAATTCTGTACTCTAGTATTTATTACATTGTTTCCTGGGCCTACATATTACAAATGAAGTCTGAAATATTAAAATATAAAATTCACAGATTGTATTCAGACACAGCTATTGTTTCTGAAAACAAACACAAACTGGAACATGGATCCCAAAATTCATTCAACAACTGTAACTTAGTTTTATATTTACCATTTATATTTTGCTTTGCTGCAATTAAATTTTATTTTAATAGTTTGAAATGTGTTTGGGTCTTTTGTTATCAGTAATAAAGTAATAAACTATTATTAAAAATTCTTTTATTCAAATTAAATTATTAAAAGAAAAGTATATTTATTTGTTATCACTTTTAATGCTATTGGTTATTTTATAAGATTATTACATTATTGCAATGTGTAAAGTAAGGGGTTGTAGAGGTAGGGGGTGGAAGCTGTATATTGCATGTGCTAATGACTCATCTAGATTTTTCATCAGACTTTTTAAAACACTTTAGTCTAAGAAGTTAAACTGACATGACATTAACATCCTATTAATAGTAACTAGTAAGCCCCCATAAAAAATCACAGGCAGATTAATTAGATACACATCAGAAATACATCATTTTTTAAATACTATTTAAAAACAACAGACTGTATCTAGGCCTACCTATGCTGTCAGGGATTTTAACTCGATTACATGTAATGTGTACAACTATACAAATTATAAAACTGAGGCCTATTTGTTATTTTTTTAAATTTATATACGTTATTATATATTTTAAGGAAGATAAAAATATTATCTTTTAATTGCTTTTTATTTCATATCGATAGATTAAATGATTTAGAAGTAAATAAGTTATTAATATTATAGTGAAGAAATTAATAATCAAATACGAAAATATATCTCTTCTTTAAATTTGTATAAATGAATATATTGATGAAAGAAGGTTGTATATATATACAGTTTATAACCTCAAAGCAACTTTTATAAAGTAATATAGCATACAAAATTTAGTTCCAAAACTCATATATAAAAAAATCAACTTCACAAGGAATTATAATGATTGAAGTTGTTAACATGTCCCCAAAGTATAATCTATGCTATGTTTTGTTTAAGTATTACAGCTGATAAGTGAAATCAGCTGTTATATTATATGTTTACGTATGTATGTATGTTCGGACGTACACTCGCTTTTATAGGAGTTGATTTGTACACAGCTGATTTATAAGAAGCTAGTTTAATTCATTTTATAAATTATAGGTTACCATACCTTCATTCTTTTATCACAAAAACTCATTCTGACACATGGGAAAGAACTCCCCACAATTAGGCTACCATATTCACGCAATATTAAACTATTTGTTACTATAAATAAAGACAGAATTATATGAAGTTTTTCATAAAAAATAATAAATTTCATAATTTTAAGAATAATATAACCTCAATATAAAGCTAAATCTACCACTAAAATCAAATACCACTCACTGACTTACTCATCACAAAATCTCAAAAACCACCAAACGGATTGGAATGAAATTTGGTAGGTAGCTTCCTCTAGGGCCCTAGGTGCTCGCTAAGAAAGGTTTTAAAATAATTCAAAATTTTAGGGAAGTTTAGGGGGTCAAAGTTACTAGAAATCTTCATAAGAAATACATAGTGTAATATATTTATTGATATATTGTTTTGTTAATATACATTTAACTTTGATTTGTCTATCCGTGCCAAGCCGGATCGGGCAGCTAGTTACCTATATTTACAAGTACTTTTATAGGTTTGCTAAAGTATAAATGGTACATGAACTGTTTTCTTTTATAATTATTAATAACGCTTACCAATAGTATGCAATGCAACTCTTATAGTAGGATATGTCTGTACTTCCTATTATAATAACCACTTGAGTGATACGATCGAAATGAGTGAGGCGTCATTAGAGTTCCTTGCGAATCTGTTGTCCTTCCATAATATCCATAACTTGAAGGGAACTGTTTGCAAGTATATGAACGTAAAGCTCTTTCTGCCCATGTCTGTGGTCGAGGTATATCTCTAGAAAATCCATAATCTCGTCTGTCCAAGTAATCTATAATATCATTGTAGTAGTTTACCCGATACTCATTTAAGTAGCTGTAGTGACGGGGTTGTGGACGGAGCCAGTGTCGGGACTGAATTTTTTTTCTCTCATCCTTAAAAATAATTAAAATTTTTAATATTACTAACCATATTTTAAAGTGTATTTTAGTTACAATATATATCTTAAAAAATATCTTTAGCTACTATTTGCCTAACTGATAAAAATTTTGGAAGAAATTTAATAAAAAATAGTCAAATACAGTAGAGTCCCGCTATTCTGAACTAATTGGGACCAAACACTATTCGGTTTAGCGGGAATTCTGAATAGGCGGATTTTATTAATAATATCAACGTATTGACTTGTTAAGGCGTAAATTAAGTGCGGGGAAATCTGCTAGTGTCAGTTCTATGCAGCATTGATTGATCGAGGAAAGCGAGAAGGAGGTAAACGCTCAAACTGAACTCATATCGTATCACACATAGTAGCGGCAAATGCTCTTGAGCTCGCCTTAGTGTAGGTTTACACCATTCGTTTTTTCCCTCTGTTGCGTTACGATTCCATTTTCTTCTAAAAACAGAAGAAAAGGGATAGGTTGTTCGAACTGTCAGTTTTGTCATCCCGCAGTCTATCCTTTAGTACCGCATCATCTTGAAAAAAGATTGAGAAAAAAATAAAATTCCTTCGAGATAACAAAAACGGAGAAGAAAAACGGAACACAATCAGCAGGTGGCAACAACACTACTAGTGCCTAGCTGTTGTATACAATCCTTTCTTGTATCTGAAGGACCCGGTATTGCTTTCACTGGATGCTTGTTGCGGTAACTTCCTTTCCGCAAAACGGATGGAAAATGTGAAGGAAACAAAACCAGCTTTCATTCCAATTTGGTTTAGGCGTTTTCATCAAGCCTGTTTTTATGTTAAAAAATTGGTATTTTTTCTGAACTCTGTTCAGAATAGGCGGAATAGCTGGGTTCGGTATAGCGGGCTCTACTGTATGTACAAACACACATACACAATAAAAAAGTAAAATTGTATTAATATTATTAACCATATTTTAAACAGTTTTTTGGTTGCAATATATATCTTAAAAATATAAAAATATCTTTGGCGACTATTTGTCTAATTGATAAAAATTTAGAAGAAGAAAAAATAGTCAAATATGCACAAACACTTACACAACATATATATATATATATATCTAAACACAATATGTACACATACATTGACATAAATGTATTCAAACACACAAATATATTTATTCATTTACTTCATTTAAGCAATGCCATATCTTTTGAACATATTTAGCAAAGATGCACTTAATAGTCTATATTATTAAGCTAATGTAAGTTTCTTCCTTGAATACTGTAGCACAGTCCAAACTACTCAACCTTCAAATTTACATTAGTGTAGAACAGAGGACCATAAAACTGGAACTGGGGAAAAGTGAAAATGTATTTTCTTTTCACCTATATTATATTATGTTTAAATACCTATTTAAATCTCCAAGCCCCTCAAAAAAAAAAAAAAAAAAAAAAAAAAAAATAATAATAATAATAATGGTTTATTGCATACAACAGTTTTAAATAATATGTTTTATAAATATTTTAATATTTTATATTGAATCATATCTATAATATCATGGCTATACAAAAAATATATCTATAAAATTAATTTGTAAAATAATCCACTTTTGCAACATAAATCTTTGTTATTCAATTCAATTCAATTTATTACTGTCACCTTTTTAGACAGATACACAATTTGAATACATTGATAATAAAATAAATGTGTGTGTATGTACTAAATCACAGAATTTATTTTATACAGTATCATAGTATTAATAACATTAAAGTGTACACATATTAATAATTGTATAGTCAAAATAAAAAAGCTATTAGGAAAATAATGATTTTGTGACCAGATTATTCCGTATATGTCTTGAAAGTTTAACAATTTTAATAATTACTTACAAGGTGTGCATAATAATCTTCGAATGCCAACATCTTAGCTCTTAATGTCTTTGAGCTCCCTTAAACAACTGAGTGCCAAACTGTTTTAAATGTGTCATTCATATTTGTCAGTACAAGGTCATTAAACTGAGCATATGTTTTACATCTATTGTTGCCAGATACTGAGACAATATTATAATAAGAAATGCCTTTGTTGCCAATTAATGTTACACTTCCCAACACAAAGTAGCTTATTTGTACAATCTGTTTTTGTTTCTTAATTTGCCAGTTGCGGTTACTCTAACTACGGGCGGAATATCAAAAAAAACTTTGGTGAGGCAAAACACCCACTGAGGGTCCTCCCCCAAAATTTTTTAAACTGCAATTTAGGCCTATTTTAGAGTCAAAGTCTTTTATCAGAGTTGAAAAGAATGACAATAAATCTTAAAAAATTTTACCTGACATTCCGTATCAGAATTATTATTCTTTAGCAGGGGCGCCCATACCCCTTAAGCCACCCTTAGCTCCCAGGGAAAAGAAAATATGTATAATTAATTATAGTCAGGTATTTTTCTTTTAAGAGAATTATTTAAAAGTCAGTATTACATTGAAATGGTTTAGTACTATAATATGTTTTAAATGTTATGTTCCGTTTGATTTTACATATACTTATTTTATTTTTTACAACAGTTCAAGCATGAGCTGCTGGGACACTACTTGGTGCGGCCTCAAGGTGCGGTGTAGCTTTGTGTATTCATTGACGGTGTAAAGGTACAGACTCAATGCTGTATGGGTTATTATTTTAAATTGGCTTCCCAAATTTTAAAAGTTTTCTGGGTGAGATCAAAAATTTCCCCAGACTTCTTTGCCGAATGATTGGAGGGTTCTCCGTAATCCCTAACTCCCGGTTTAGCCTCTCTTCTAGACTATATTGCTTAGTAAAATCTGGTTATTAATCTCCACAATATTATCTTAAATAAATATACTGCTCTTTTGCCTGTCGGGAAGAGTTCCTGCTAAAAACTGCCATTTTTACCATTGCACATTAGGGTTGGGCGAAAAAGATAATTTTTTGATAATCAATTTCTAATAGCGCGGAAAACTTGCGCATTGGCTTCCTAATAACTGGAAAAATAATTTTAAAAATTGTAATTTGGTTTTGAATTTGCGCAAGAGCCCTAAAGTTTTTGAAAAAAAAAAAAAAAATCTGAAATTTTTAAAGAAGTCAAGTATAATTAAAAAAAAATTTCTTTATTTTCAGTAGCGTAAAAACTAATCTTCATATGTACCTAAATGCGTGAAACATACTTTTGGACACATTGCCGTTCATTTGAATTCGCGCACAAAGCCTTAAAATACAACATATATTTGTAAAATCCTCAGTTTGCAGCTCTTCGCCCATGTCATTTTTTTCTTTAATGCTAAAATTACCCAGGACTCACCACGTAGAGGTGGCTGCAAGTCGAGTCCCACCCATACCCTACCCAACCAACCAACCAAATTGGGTGTATTTACTTGTGTACACTGAAGTCCTTTTAAATTCTGATTTCGTAACAAATTATGGCATCAAAGACCTTGATTGTAACGTTGTCCTAATAAAACCATCTCGGTTTTCATGCCCGCAAACTTTCCCATCAGCCTCTGTAAAGAGTTTCACACATCTCTATACCGACTGAGTATGGCATGGAAATTTTAAAAACTCAAATTCTGGCAGGGTTTTGTCTTTCAATAAAGTTGAAATGTGTTCTATTGCCATATTTGACAACAATGGAGGTGGTGTCCAATCATTAAGTTCCGTATAGTCTGTGGCTTGAAAATTAATTAAAGGAAGCTTGAAGGCTCTAACGTGTCCTACTACTGGCGGCTGATTTCTGGCTTTCAGTATCCTCCTGTAGCCTAATTCACGAATGTGTCGTCTCTCATCCAATATCATCGCCAACATCATATTCTCTGGATGGCAGAAGAACGAGTTTCTTTGAATGACCGGATCGATTATTTCTTTAATGTTGTCCGGGAAATGTCTTGTTGTTTGAATGACCTTTAGTATGTGCATCTTAATATCAAACCAAACAGGAGTGTAGGTCTTTACAATATAATTTAAAAGTATCTTCATTTCATTTGTCGGACTAATTTGGGAAACATAAAGTTTTAATACCCGGTTAGCACAGGTTAACCATCGGGAATGGCAGAGAAGTCCAGAATCTTTAACAGCTAATTCTGGATCACAGAGTCCAGTGATGACTGCATGAACAATATCTAGAAGATACTGTTGATCTTTACTGAGGTCAGTTTTATTTATTGTGATGACAACTTCAGATTGAATCGGTACAAAATCAACAACAGGATTTTTCTCACAACTTGGGAATTGCTTTCCAATTGGACCACTGAATGATGCTGGCCCAGTTGTTGTCCCGTCTAAGTGCTCAAACAAATGTTTATAAGGCAGCTCACTAAAGTGTAGTAAACAAATAAACCACTACAGTGGTCGCTGACACATAACTTCAATATTCTGTATAACTCCATTTTTCCAACCGGTGTATGTGAAAGTCCCATCACATCCGATGGCTACCACTACACTCATGTCAAAATCTTTCTTTTTCATGTAGTCAAAAATACTTTCGGCAATATCATTACCAGTTCCTGTTTTTGGTGTAACATGGCCAATGTATTGGCCACCAGGCTCACTAATCACGATAATATGTTCTTCTTTTATTACTCTGCGGTACATTTTAGCTCCTATTTTTTCTTGTGTTAATGTATTATCTTTTCTACCGTCGAAGTAGATTCCTTTTACTTCTTTCAGCTGGTGCTCTTTTTCCTGTATTGCTTTTCGAATCTTTACTTTTTTCCTTCTAATCTTACTTTTGTCAATCACTCATGACATGTCTGAATGAGATATCATTCCAAGATCATGCAGGACACCAGAAGCTATTGCTGATGTGGCCCTGTCAGAAACGCCGTACCTGTCACTTAACAAGGAAGTATACTACAACTTTGAATGCATTTGCAATGTAGAAGGCAATACCAAACTCATGTCACAGCCTGTTCTTGTGGAAGTGTTCTGATTAACTTTACTCTTACTTGTGCCAGGACTGACGGCGTCAGAAGTAATAGATTCTTGCATCGAAAGCTCTTCTCTCCTTTCTTCTCTTTTAATCAGCTTAACTGTCTCCTTTCTATCTAAATTTCCAATAGATAGCATCCTGGTTGTTCGCTGATCGTATATAAACCTTAACTTAATGGCAGGAATTTTCTTTACTTTCTCACATTTGCATTTTTACAACCACTGGACACGGACAGTTATAGCCAACTGTTTATTCAAACATGTACAAGAAAATGTCATAGTACGTTTACAAGCTGCAATATTGAATAGCTTTGTTTTAGCGTTGGTTATAAACAACTCTATCTTTTTTTTATAAAAATCTTTTTCACTGTCTCGGTTGTACGATTTTTTTAACCCAATATAAGCGTTAAAGTGATCATTTGCACAACACGAGTCTGTGTGATTGTTGGAATTGAGGCTCTTATATAAATATTAACTAATTGAGTTGCAACTAACTCGGCAACAGCTGAAAAACTTAACTCCTTCTTATTATTAGGATTAAATAAAAATGCACGTTTATACTTCTCTTCTAAGCAACAAAGTAGCATGTCCTCATATGTCGGAAGTGATGTTCCACTCAGTTCTTTGGGTCAGCCGAAGAAAGGACACACGACTGCCTTGTAACAAACACATTTTTTGGACTCGCCATGTCAAAACTGCTATGAAAATCACTTTCATACAATCACAGTATAAAGTATTGCATAATGCACGCACAGGTTTAAGAAACTAGACAAACTGAACATCAAAAAAACTA
Source organism: Philaenus spumarius (assembly GCA_018207615.1). Taxonomy (NCBI): domain Eukaryota; kingdom Metazoa; phylum Arthropoda; class Insecta; order Hemiptera; family Aphrophoridae; genus Philaenus; species Philaenus spumarius. The sequence goes on from JAGFPH010000076.1 coordinate 371,657, forward strand.
GCTAAGCAGTAACGTTTTGCAAGCTGCTTTGTCATGTGACTTAGAAAAGGCACACGCGCCCGTTCGTGGGTTAGTCCACTGACCCTGCCTTGAGGGGGGTTAGGTTCGAGAAGGGAATTTTTGCGCGAATTTAAATGAACGGCAATGTGTCCAAAAGTGTTTTTCAAGCATTTAGGTAAATACAAAGATTAGTTTTACGCTATTAGAAATAAAGAAATCTTTAAAAATTTCAGATTTTAATTTTTTTTCAAAAACTTTACGGCTCTTGCGTGAATTCAAAATCAAATTATAATTTTTTAAATTTGTTTCCAGTTATTAGGAAGCCAATGCACAAGTATTAGAAATTGATTATCAAAAAAATCTTTTTTTCGCCCCACCCTACCTACATCCCTACCTTCATTCTGTCTTACATTGGATTCCGTCTATGACGAACCAGTAGTTTCTATCCGTCGCTATTGCCATAGTTGTTTTTAGTAAAAAAAAAACCCTGTCTTCAATGTCAAAGACGTTAGCAATGCTACGAATATTAGTTTTACAATTCTAGTAATTAAAATGAATTTTGTGGCTCACCAGAACTACGGTTTTTAGTGTTCTCGCTTATAAACTTTAAACTTAATAACCCGCGTGGCCTTATGCCATTTTGAACAAAGATTATAAACCTGGTCTTTATAATAAACTGTATAGTTCATAAGGTGTTTATCCATGTGTTGTGATAAGTACATGAACCAGCAACTGCAACCAGCGTGCACGCTTGGAATGGACCTTCACACCTCTCCAGTGATCACCAGGTACGCCGCCAGACTAATATATAATTTAACAATATAATTTAACATAGATAAACACTTACATTTCAACTATTACAATAATTTATAGTATTATCCAGTATTCATAACCTGGATTGGTCTCTCAGTTCCATAAAAATTTGCATACAATTATTGTCACATTATTTACATAGGTTAAACTAAACTCTTTTCTACATTATAGTTTTTAATCGCATTATATTCGGAACAAATATCATATGGGCGCCCTTGTTAGCCGTTGATAATAAATATTCATTTTAGGAAACATGTGTCACTAAAAACCAAAGCAAGGCATTTAAAATATTTAATAATAAAAAAAAAACATAATGGCAAAATCAATGGTTAAAAGACACACATAATTCATTCAACATTTTGGTTACAGCTCTTTTGTTACATACATTAATAATATTACAAACACAACATTTTCAAAAATAACAACGTATGCTAAACAGATGATATAGTTAATTGCGCTATAAATCAAAACGATCAATATGGCATAAAATAAATGGTATAGCATGAAGGATTACCAAATATATCTAATTGGCTTTTAGCTAATGGTTCTTTATTGAATAAAGATAAAATCTTTGGAAGGAACATTCATGAAAATTACAGAACAAGTTAAAAAGACTCCAGAATTTCTCAATGAAACAATAACAACTTTAAATTTTTGGCAACTAAAATTGACAACTCAATATCTTGAAGTGATTATGTTCATCATTATGACAAAAATTTATCTAAGCTTTCTACAGAATTTTACATTTATTAACAAGTTCTAAAGCCACAAAAACAGTTTAACAGTTTAGCGCTGTTAAAGCCACAAAAAATGTCCATCGCCATGACTGAGCGCGGCTTTAACCACACATGCACTATTCACTTTACATTGGAAAAGAAGGGATTTAGTCATTGCCTATGGCCATGTTTCGTAACTCAGTAGTAGAGACCTTTCTACGAGTACTGTTAGCATAGCCTAGTAGAATATCGACTACAAAGAAAGTTACAGGCGTTCTAAAGTTTTCGACCATTCTGCCAATATTTTCACAGTTTAAGGTAAGTTATTAATTTAAATCAAATATTTGTATCATTTCTATTCATATCATAAGATATTTCACCATATTAGTAAAAAATTAAAAACAATATTAGTAATTTAAAAATAAAGAAATTACATCATAACAGTTCATTTTTCGCTTTGTCCTCATTTTGTATTTTTCTCTTGGTTTATGAATGATTAGTATTTTTATATAAATCTAAATTAATATATTATGTACATTTTATAATAAAATTCCAATAAAAACTTATTTGGAAAAAGAAAAATTTATTTAAAATTTTTATTTTTTGTCATTGCTATTTTTACAAATTATGTTATAAAAAACACATTCAGGTTTTACTAGCACTTGTTTTCAAAAATAAATAAACAATCATTCACTAATATAATTAATTTTCATTATTGACATTTTTTATTAAATAAGTATGTTTTACATAAAAATAATATTATTTTTACTATTCAGAAAAGGTTTTATAATTTAAAGTGACTAACAAAAAATGGGCATAAAATGAATAGATTTTATTATGCGGTTATACCCCCGCTCAGTCATAGGTCTACTCGTCAAGACCTATGACTGATGCGGTTAAAGCCGCAAGCTCGATCCGAGGGCGCCAACTTGCTAGTCATTGCTAATAGGACTATAGGACTGTAAAATGGTGTAGGTTAAAAATATTCGATTTAGAACCTCTAAAATTATTTATTATTTGTATGTGTATTCCAGTATTACTTAAGGAGTAATGTTTTGGAGAAACTCCTATGACAATCAATTAATCAAAGTTCAACCTTCTTTTTGAGTTCAGCTTAAATTCTTTTACTACTTTTTCAGTCTCTATTAATTCGTCTCTTTCTATGGCCAACATGGCTAAGAATGACAATCTCTCTTGCAGGGGTTTAGCTTCAACTGAAATAATTGAACTGAAAGAAAAAGCCATATTAATCAAGGAAGGTCCACTGAAAATAATATCTTATAGTACGGGAGGTAGAGCTGATACAGCTTTGTCAATTGTAATTTAAAGCTAAATTTGTCTCATTTTGATTAATTTTGTAGGTTTTAATGAATTTTGCTATTAGGGCTGTATTTACAAAGTCGATTGATTTAAGACCATACATTCTGCACACAAATTCTTCAATCTTTCTTTGAAGTTGATCTATATAACAGTCATGTATATTATTGAAATGACTATAATTGCTGTAATATACAATTCTGATTGTCTTAAAATGTCTAAAGGTTTTTTCTTTTCTATAGAAAGCCGGATTGAAGTAGCATCCTGTAAAGACGTGAAATACTGGCAATGAAGTGCTGAAACTAGGTCCAAGAGATTGATACAATTAAATGTCATTGATGTAACGTTGTGCATTTCCAATTCCAAGTAGCATATATGTTTTCAAGTTGTTCCGAATATAATTCATATTTCCTAACAGTATAGTTAAAAGATCTGTATCTGAACATTTTATAACGTAGAATACTATCTTCTTAAGTTATTTAAAGTTATTTTAGGGTTTTATGACTAAGAGTAGTTTAAAACCAATATTTTGGTGCTTGCATGTATATCCCCTAACTACTGGTCACACCACAGGTTCTTTATCCCTCTCTTCAAGGGTGAGTTATGTAGTGCTTTATTTTGACAAGAAATACAATGAATCTTATGTTCCCACCTACAAAGTAAGCATCAATGAAAGTACCTGTTCATCAGATTCAAAACCTGTGTTGTATTTAAAGTATATAATAAGGACAAACCTACAAAGTGGGATCAAGATTTTTTTGTATATGAGTCTTGTACTTAGTACATATGTGTTGTGGAACCATATTTGGCGAAAGGAACAACTGCCAATATGATACAGCCCAGGGGCGGCCCTAGGTATTTTTCAAGAGTAAGCAAATCACTTTAAGGCGCACAATCACTCAACTAACCAATCAGAGCATTTTTATCAAATTATAATTTTGACCAAACTTGAAAGGCAACACACAAAACCTTTTGTTACAAAGGGGTAACAACACACAAAACCTTACAAACAAGAATTATAATTACATTACAATTTACAGGTTATAATAATGATATTCAACTGCAATAATATTACAAAAATCGTATCTTTAGAATCAAACTAAGAATAATATCCTTTAAATTAAAGTGGATTTTCCTGGCTTTTAATTTTGAAAACTCCTTAAGTAGCAAGTCAGTGTCCATTTCATTTAACATATCATTCTCAATTGCCAATGTTTGAGATGGCAACGTTGTGTCTAATTCCTTAAAAACACATCTTATGAACAGAACGCTACTTATGAATGACAACAAATGAACGAAGTGCAAAGTTCAGCGAAAATGAATAATGTAGTAGTTGGGAGGACATTCGCATTGTCAGATTGAGATCGCCACTATCGGGTCAGCTGGGGTGGACGTACGACTCACCACGAGCGGACTTGTCTATTCGCTAGTTAAAGCGGCATAATAAAAGGTGTTAGCTGAAACGTGAGCTCTCTTTGCGTCCTTCTACCTGCAGACGGCTTAGTTCACAGTCACAGTTCAACTGAGCAAAACAAATAGAGTGGCGATTTGTTACTATATTGTACTTTGTACTGCTGTATTTTATTTCCCTTATATATTTAAATTTATGTATAATGTCAGTTGGTTGATTTTTTGGCAAAACTGCAACCGACGAAGAAAGACTTTGGCAATATCAAGGGTCTACATATGTTTACAGATAGGTTTTGTAGCAACATGTACCTTGCTCTTTTGTAGATAAAAGTTTACCTGTCAGGAAATATAATGAGAAACAGAAAATGTTTGCCAGAGGTAGTGAGGCATCTTCTAAAAGTAAAGGTGAAAAGAATAAAGGAAATGTCTGCTCTTAGTTAAGAAGGGGGAAATTTAATACTTCAGAAAAGATTATCAATATTCTCTTAAGCTCAGAATCATATTACAATTATCAATATTTATTTATTTGGTATGGTTCCTCAACATATAATATCAGAAAAAAGAACATGTGTTAAAAAAGTAACCAAACCTGTAACTGTCTGAAAATAAGAGAGTATTGGAGGAGTAGACACCACTGACCAGTACATTGCCATTTATGGTGTCACTAGATAATCCATAAAATAGTGGAGTAAGAATGTTTTTTTTTTATATTTTTTATAAACTTTCTACGTACAAAATTTAATTTTTACAATAGATTACAAATGATTAATTTACCAAATTCCTATCTGTTATCTATCTTACGCTCTCCATACCTTATATCAAAGTTATACCTAACTCATACTTTTCCTAACGTGTACACTACGCTAATAACTAATAATTATAACAAACTAACAAACATCAATGTTAGCAGATTTTGAAGCAACTGCAATTCTTAAATGCTGTCAACATTCTTGTAAGTGAGCCTGGATAGATCTGTGTTTATTTTTTATAAACACTTTTTCTATACTTTTATCTTCAAGTATACATTTTAGTTCTTTATCTTCCTGAAAATCAATAAGCTCATTTCATTAACTCCCTGGTTCCATACCCAAATATAGAAATTTTAGCCACAATATCAGTGGGAATTGCCCATGGATTCTCAACCAAACGAAATGAATCTTGATATTTTCTCAAATCACTAAACCTAATTGACATTTCTAATTTAATTTCTGTCAGCAGCTTCACTAACGCAGATACATCTTTTTCATGTTTTTCTTGCGATAAAACAGTTCTTAAAAAATGTTCTAAGATTTTGTTTTCTTGAATTAAAAATCCCATGGGATCTGTCAGAAGTGCCACTTTAAACCACCAACCAAAATCATTAATTGCAGGATATTATTTTTCCCTTTCAGCAAAAAACAGTGATTTCTTGGCAGAGGTTGAAAAATCGTTGCAAAACTTTACCTTTACCTAACCATCTTACCTTTGTGTGGAAGCACACATCTCCGTATTGTGATACAAGTTCATTCAAAAATTCTTGAATCATTATATATGATTAAATTCCTTTTGCCTAATAATATTAACATGATGATTTATGCAGTGAATGTATATTATTATTTTAACACATATACCGAAACATAATTTTTATAACGTTAACTGAAACATCCGGTCTCACAGACCGCTATTTGTGTTACACTGGTTTTATGGGTAATACAGTTACATCACACACATTTTAATAACAAAAGGACTTTTATTTTTACAATATACTGTTAGGTAGATATAAAAATATGGTGTAAAAGTAGTTTCAAAATAATAAATTGAGATATTATAAATTTGAAAGTAAATATAAAAATAACAATGTATCGCAAAAATCTATATTCAATGTAATAACTGTGAATATCATCAAAGTAACAAAAATACAATATGGGTTACAAGATTTATAAAAATATGGAAGTTACAAATAATAATAAAGAATAATAGTAGTAAAAATTAATAAAATGAGATAATTGACAATAAAAGTGAATACCGGTACAACATATTGGATCATATGTAGGCCTTACTACTTTTTACTTTATGAAAATAAAAGTTGTATAAATATAAGATTGAAAAACTACCTTTGAAATGATGTAACAATGGTTGTTACTAATATAAGAAGTAGACAAATTTAAAAACACAAAATACATAAAGATAATGATCATTTGTTACGAGTCGTCGGTACACCTCAACCACTTTTCTCTTTGGCACAGTCAACACACAGTTTACGGCTACATTCTAAGCATATTGCTTTTTTACAAGCAATGCACATGTAGCTGGTCTTCCGTTTTTTGTAGGAAGGGCACGAAGAACATGTCTTTCTCTTTTCCATCTTGTCACTTGGGACAGTTGCTTGGGCTGGTCCTTGTTCTTGTGGGTCATCCGGCTGTTCTTCTTCAACTTCTGGTTGCTGCTGTCTATGCTGATTTCGTTGTTCAGTTTTGTTTTCTGACAAAACATTCTCTATGCTAGACTTCAAAGCTCTTGGAAGGTTCACAGTTTCTGCCAGTCTTTTCCGAAGATGGGGAACAACCAGCTCATGACCTAACTGTTTTATGAACTCAAACCTTTTCATTTCCGGTGTGCCTGTGAAGCTCAAATAAGCTATGAATGAATTTACACAAGCGATGTTGATCATTCGGTAAAACACAGCAAGTGGCCACCGCCTAGTTTTCCTGCTGCATGTAAAGACTGCACACTTCATATCCAGCAAGTCTACCCCACATTTTGTTTTGTTGTAATAACATATGATCTCGGGCTTCTTTTTCTCAGGGTTTGTTTGAACACTGTGATGTGTTGATGAAATCAAAACAACCGATCTTTTTTGCTTGGGCACAAAGCTAAGAAGAGTCGATGTACCTCTAAATCCATAAAGGCTTGAGGCAACTGGTCTTTCTGAGTTAGGAAGGAATTCTTCGGGGATCAATTTTTTGTCTTTCCTTACCGTACCCACGTACGTTAGTTTTCTCTTTGAAAGCTCGTCGACAACTTCTAGAGACGTAAACCAGTTGTCTGCTGTTACATTTCGATTAGACCCTTCAATAGGCCTGCAAACTCTAACCACAGCTTGAGTGGGAATGCTTAATTTTTTCTCTTCTGCAGATGAAGAGACACTGTCACTGCCTTTACCAGTGTATATATATGCATTTAGTAGATACGATGTCTTAGCATCGGCTAAACACATAACCTTAATGCCGTATTTCTTTGGTTTATTAGGCATATAAACCCTGAAACTGCATCTGCCTCTAAAGGGAATCAACATCTCATCTACTGTAACTTCGGACGACACACAGAAGACACTTTGACTGTTTGAAATGAATTTTTGAAAGATCTCAGAAATTGGAGCAGCTTTGTCAGTTTGCTTTCTTTCGTCCCTTGTGTTTGCATCATCAAATCGTATGCAAGAAGTCAAGATCTCATACCGTTTTACTGACATTACGGCAGAAAATATTGGCCGGCTGCAAGAGTCTTTGGTGAACAACAAAGATATTTTTTCATCTTTAGAACGTAAAACTGATGAAAGAACAAACAGGCCCAAAAGAGCATTTATTTCCTCAATACAAGTATCTCTATAATTACTTTTGTTTGTTTCTTCGCTCAATTGGCTCTTACACTTTGTAACTTTACGTTAGTACTATCTACAATTTGTGTCATTATTTCTTCATCAAAGAACAATTTCCAAACATTGGTTTTTGAAGGGCTATTTCCTAAGAGCCTGGCACGGCCTCTGATGCCAGGTAAGCCTGTTCTAATAATATTACGGGCTGGAACTCTGACCTGATTTGGTGGAGCTTTACTTTGCCATGCATTTGGGGGACCGAATTCTTTCTTCTTCATCCTCTCGACGAAAAACTCTGGCAAGCTGTGCTGTTCAATATTTTCTAAGCTGTCATCCTCACGTTCTTCCTCTAAAAGGTTGTCTTCATCAGAGTCTGGTGTGTCTGCCCAAATATTTTCTTCTTCGGATAACACATAGTCGGGATCAGCGTCCGAATCATCTATTTCCTCACTACTGGTATCTTCATTGTCACTGTCTTCATCGTTCAAAAGTTCACGAATTGTGTCACTGAAGTCGGGATCCTTGGCACTGACTCGACGAGCCATTTCAATGATTTTATTTAGTCACAAAATGTAAAAGACACTATAAATAAGTTAACCGAAACACCGGTCTCACAGGTCACTACATACGGTACGCGAAACACCGGTCTAACAGACCGCTATGATTTTGTAAAACGATGTTTCAAGGTCAAACGCCAGAGCCGAACTAATCGATATTTTACCGCGTGGTAGGGGAGGGGGAGAAAGTAAGCTATTGTGAAGGTCAGCACTGCCAACCCCCCAGGGCTGTCGCAATTAAAAAAACAAATTTCCCTGGGTGCCTGTGAGACCGATGTTTCGGTATAAGTGTTAAAAGTGTTTTTCAACAACTTAACAAATTTGCATTCTGCCCAGTTATTGATGGACAACCATCTGTGTAGACAAAAAATATCCTAGGCCTAAATATGGCAAAAGAATGTACAAAAGGCAAAAAAAGTCAAGGAAGAAAGCCGTAAATTTCAAGTTGAGTGGAAACATAATTTCTTCTTTGTTAAAGGTAAAAAAGATTTGTCTGTGTTACGAATAATTAGGAAATGGTTAGTTTAATTGTAGGTCAAGTATGATGTAATAGTTAATTAAGTACCGGTAATGATTTATGTAATATTGTTTGGACAAAAGACAGAACATGGAAATAGGAAGTGTAGAAATGCCTGACATTGGCATAACACCCAAGATTTAGGTCAGTTTAAACAGGTGGAAGTCTACTATATAGACTTAATCCTGATATAGAATTGGGGCCAGTCTGGGGTGTTCGATGGACCAGTGTGCTGTTATCGATGAGGGTTGAACATTAGACAGCAGGACATCTTTCGGGACACGGAGATAACGGGAGACGCTAATCAAGGTCTACGGGGTTCTCTACCAGCTTATAGACAAGGTGAGCAAATACATCGCATAATATTCCGTACAACCATATTTGGGTCTGTTAACCAGGGTATAGGTCAGGGTTTATTCGTTATAACAAAGAACTGACATCCAGAGTGGTCTGTCTCTTGAGTCAACAATCAGGGAGAATGTGTATAGCGATAAGATAGTTGATATAGTTAAATTGTAAATGATTCTGAGCGAGTAGAGCTTTTGTTAGAGCTTTTGTTAGAGCTTATTGTTACCACTGAACCACCGAGTGCATTAATCATTCATTGAATTCAACCTAACCAACCTTAACGAATAGTCTTATTTATGTTTTGAACCTGGAGAGAAGGGTGAAAATTTCCAACCCTATCATCTGCTATATGTTTAATATGTCGTGAAAGTGTTACAAGAAATAAACACTTAATAAACTTGCATAGACCAACACAACAGTTCATTAAAATTTTGAAGAGAAATATCCAAAAAATCTATGATGAGGGAAGAAAAATTGAATATTATAAAAATAATTTTTGCTTTTGAAAAAAAATTAATAAAATTTTTTGCGTTAAACAAAAACAAGCTTACCACCAAAGCACCTTATCTTTGAAACTAAAATTCTTGCACAGAATATGAAGCCTTTTTCAGATGCGGAAATTGTAAAAGAGTGTAACTGTTGAAATAAATCAGGCAGTTAAATCAGAGCCCACGAATGAGTTGAATGACAACCTATTGTTTAGCTTGCATATAATCTTTGACTCTGCAATCAAGTTCGTTGATAGCGATTAGAGCAACGGTTCTGAGAATAGGTACCCATGACAAGTCACTGACAAGGAAAGGGGTAGCATACCGATAGACAAATTACAGTTAAGGAACCATGTGCTGGTGCCGAGCGAAATATGGTGACAAATGTTAGGATGGATGCTTCCATAACTACGATAGTATACCAGTAAATGGATCACTAAACATACAAATAGAAGGTATTTATAAACTTAATACTGTACATAAGAAATTATATATTTTCTTACTACACAGTACCATGAACTTACTAGAGACTCAAGTCAAACCATAAATACATCTGCTTTTGTTTAATTATACAATATAGAAACAAGAATAGTTGCCCAAATAACAAAAGTATTTCTTAAATTTGTTTCAAACAATATGTTTACTGGTTTATCATCTTCTCCTATTTTAATATTTGATGATAAATATAGTCTACTAAACGCAGGTTCATAACCATCCTGTTTTTTTGCTGTTTGAGCATGTTTTTGTAGCAAAATATGAATTTTGATAAGCTTCTAATTATTTTTTTAATAGCTTGACATCTTATAAGCCAAAAGAAAATACACCTAAATTCTGAAAAAGTATTAACCACCTTGGATATAAAAATCACCAATATACGTGTGCTGAAACCAGCTGTGAGACACAGTTGAAAAATAACAGTTATACCAATACTGTCAAATCAGAAAGAATTTTGTTTCTTAATATATTTACTTTATGCCAGTTAGTGTTAAGACATGGAAGCAGTGTATAGGGAAGGTAAACTGCACTCCAGTGACTAGACTTCAACTTTTGTAACAGTGTTGGACGTTCCAAATGTAGAAATCTGAATGTGAGTGTTTACCACTGTGTCAATCTACTTCCTAAAATCAAGAAGAAAGTGTAATTATGCTAAGAATGTATTTTTTAAAGCCTTGTAACTGAGTAACCATTGAAGTTGCAAAAACATTATTATTTTCCTAACGTCTTTAAGCCAGTTAGATAGCACAGTAAAAAGATATCCATTAGCCAGAGTCGAATCTACGAGGCTACAACTTTAGCAGAATTTACTCTTATGACTTTAGCTTCTCGAACAGTTTCCTTCCCCGAAACATTACTATTACTATAAGTGTGTTTTAATAAATGCATATTAATCTTTGCTTTTTCATAATTTTTGTTAGTTTTATGAAAGATGTTAAGACAAATCTAAATCACCACCATTTAAAATATTCAATCATATAGCCAAACTGTATTTTAACCGCTCTTTTAAAAAATATGTTTTAGTCAAAATTATCTAAAATTCTAAGTATCTATTTAAAACAATATGGAACATAGTATTTTTGTTTATAAAAATGTTTAAAATAAGTCAGCGCTTTTTGATTTGTTAGTCTTTGACATCGCATTCACACAGGGCTTAATTTCAGCCGGAGCACACCAGAGCGCAGCTACAGCATTTTTCTGGACACCGCCACCGTTTCTATTTATTTGTGATTATAAAATTTATTATGATTTTGTGATTTGAATGTATATTATTATTTATGTAGCATTAGTAGCAAAAATAATTACTTACATAACTTCTGAAAAAAAGTTTATTTCACAACTCAACTTTTTTTTATTGGCTTTCCTCAATTTAGTGGTAACGCAGACCTTTTGCAGGTTCCCTACTACAGGAATGTCGGACGGCATTTGTTTTGTTTTTTTTTTACAAATATTATGCTGACAGAAGTTTGGCTAAATCATACTTTGCACTCTCACCTCAAAATGTTCTTTAAACGTAAAAACAGTGGGCGGATTACTTTTTATAACACTAGTTGGACCCACTATTTACGAATATAAACCTGAATGCCATGTGGATGTCGAAAGGGAGGCTTGGGCTCCTAAATTAATTAAAAGTCAGTATTAAATAGAAGTGGTTTAGTAATAGAATATCTGTAAATGTTTTGTACTGTTTCATTTTGCATAAACTTATTTTATTTTTTACAAAAGTACAAGCATGAGCTGCTGAGGCACTACTTTAAATTACTCACTTTACTTACTCACTTTATTAGTAATTACTTTACTTTTACTTTGAGGCCTCAAGGCGCGGTAGTAAATTTGTGCTTTCCGTATTCATTGATGGTTTAAAGACACAGACTCAATGCTGTGTAGATTAATATTTCACCTAAACAGCCAAATTGGGTTCCCTAAACTCCTAATACCAATACTCTCGGTCATAGCCCCCCCCCCAGAAAATATCACTGGGTGCCCGTGAAGGGAGGCATTTGGGATCAAAAGAACGATGCCGCAAACAATATGAAAAAGGCAACAATGTTTTGTGGACGTGTTTTTAATGAAGAATTTCTAAACATGATTACCCTTTCTTTATTTTATAAATTTGGAAGTATCATTCATTTGAAAACGCCTAGTTACAATTAAAACCTAAAATCATAAAATTTAACCTATTTATTTAACCTTTCTATTTTTACTCGACATTGAGGTTTAAATAAGAGGAAACTTGTAGTTTTTAATTTAACTTTGTTATTTAGTTATACAGAATTCTGTAATATTTATTTACTGTAACTTCTTTACTTACCTCAAAAGGGTGATTTATATATTAATATAGCAGGTGTCTTATTTTTGAAATTATGTTATATATGCTATTAAAAACGTAAATTGCAATTACACTAATATTTTTATTTTGTATTATTGCTTGGAATAAAATAAATTGTTGATACTATCTTCCAGTGAAGGTCTGGCCATGTTGGCTGGTCAGCAATCACCGAGGGCCCGAGCCCGGAAGGTTTCTGAAGGAACAAAACCCTTCAGAAAACAAAAATTAAATTGTAGAGTTCAATATTAGCTACGGACAGTAGACAGAGGGTTTTCAGGGCATTTTTTTCGGTAAAAGGTAATATTTATCTCTAAATTGCATTATAAACACTGGTCACGACATGCACTAATGACTGATCAGCCAATCAGCGTCACATGCTACACACAGTTGAGACATATTGTTTGATTACTTTTCCAGTCTAGCCATTCCATAGTGAATTTTTTTATTTTCTGTTTTTTGTCCTTGAAATCTGGAAATGAGTAATGGTACCGGTAATAAACTCTTAAGTGGTGCTGCTGAATGGGAAAAACAGAAACAAGATGAAGAGTTAAATCAAAAGAGAGCAAGATAATGATACTGAAGAAGAATCAAGTTGGGAGTCTGAGGAGTAAATCATCACACACATTTGTGCAAAATGGGCAAGAAAAGGTGAAGAACTGCACTAGTGTTTATCCTCCGCATTTACTGTTTTGTATCATCTTTCATCCCAGTCTGGACTTTTTGACAATTTATATTCTTTTCATAAATTTGTGTTGACTTTACCATGCACATAAGAGCTGCGTGAAAAGGGTTATTTCCAACTTGAAAATAATTAAAACCAAGATACGAAATTCTTTGTCAAAACCATTATTGACTAATTTAATGATAATGAGTTGTGAGAAAGATTTGTTTGAAAACTTGGATACAAATGAAGTAATTGATCAAATCGCCTAAACCAGTGATGAACTAAGGCAATAACTGGTAACTGGTGGTTTAAATTTAAGTAGTGTAATCAAAACACAGTAAAAAAGGAATTCTTATAAGTATTCATAAAATTAATAGTTTTTCTTGGCAATTTCTTAATGCACAATAATAAATTAAACATACTTTTTTTTAACAACACCACAAAGAAAAAAAGGAATACTTGTATTTATTCATTTTATTTACGGCTTCTTTTAGCAAATTCATAACATACAATAATTAAAGTTTAGGTGGATTTTATGTTTTACTTTTAATACTTTTGTTTAACAATTCATTCAAATATTTGTTGTTTGTTGATTTTTTTTGTAGATGAGGGCCTGCTATTGATTTTAGCAGAGGCCCCAAATTTTTCCCAGACCGGCACTGCTATCTTCCATTTTCCCATTTTTCATTAAAATATAGAAACTCACAGTTTGTTTAGTATTTATGTGTTCTAAATTTGTGTACTCTTCAAAAACAAACTATTTAAGGAATTATAGGCGCTTAAAATTGTATAACTTTGACGCATATTGCTTTTCAGGTGTTGATTTTGCATTCTTCCCATATTTAAATAAAGTTTAAAATTGAATTGTCTAGAAAAATAAAATTGCAATGTAGACTAGAAGTGAAATAAATAATTCTTGAAATAAATCCAATAATATCAAGTCAGTAATTAACCGACCTGAAAAAATTATATTTACCTTTTTATGTTGGTAATTATTAATAACTTCTAAAACTACATCTTAAAAACAAAATGCAAAATATATCCTAAATTGTTTGCGAAATTTTACAATTACGAAGTTTATAAGTCTTTCACAGTAAATTGTACATAAAGTTTTTCTATGCACGTGTGCATCCTATTTATGTGTTTAGGAATGAAGTTCAAACATTTCAGAAAGAAAATTAATATTATTTTTTTATATACTGTCAAGTTTATACCTGAATCTTAAAGTTAAACGAGTTAAAAAATAAATGAATATATTTTTGAAATAAATTGCCCATTCATATTAAATTTGTACACAAAATGATTTACTTTATTTTTATTCTAACTTTGCTATCTACACTTCCCAGACTATATATGTCAAATAAATGTTTAATTTGGGGAGTACGGAATATCATGCCCTCAGAATCCAATAATTGTAAAAATGTATAAAACTTTTAACTTCACAAATATTAACCATTACTTTATGAACAAAATGCCTTAACCCTAAAAATCACAAGGAGGGGGGGGGGGGGTAAAAAATTTCCACACTTTCAAAAATTGTTAAAATTGTTGTTTATTTATTTATTTTTTATTCTGAAAAACTTATTTAAGTATTGTCAATAACTATGTTCATGTTACTATATACAATTTTCAGCCTAATAGGCCTGCTCTTTTTATCAATATTATAATAATTTTATGGTGCAAGGTGGACACTTTATAACCATCCCTTGGGCTTTTATGTGACATACAGTATTTTACAATATCAAAAAGTATTTAATTTTTCTAACCTCTGGATTTTAACAATTTTACATTCTAATCTAAAACTTGTTTTGTTATTAGTGTAGGCTTACAACAACATTTAGGGGAATATATGGTATTTTCACTCTTTGAAGTTGGTAGTACTTACCTACTGATCGATATTTTAAGATGATGAGTTAGTGTCACTGCCACAATCAACTGGCTTGTTTTGAAATTTTCTAAAAATGAGAGATTATTTATGGCAAACTGAAATCGATATAGTGTTAGAGGTTTCTTTTAGTGATGTTAAACAAGAAGAAGAAAGTGTTTGTGATGATGCTGATGACAAACAGGGAAATGAGATTGAAGATAACTTGTTTGACATTGAAGGGATCTGTGTGTATGATTATTTTGATGTTGAGGATGTATTTAGTGACCTTCCTGAGGATATGCCACCAATTTTAGCATTGAAAAGTTAAATATATTGCACAGTCCGGAAAAGAGACTCGTGAGCACTTAGAAGTACGCATACACAGTACACATGCACAGTACATGCACCTAGAAGTACACGCCGAACTGCAGCTAATTTATTTATAGAAAAGCTTGGCCTAAGGGCAAGTAGAAAAGTTAGTGGCTTTACTGAGTCTTTCAGGAAGTTTACATAAAAACATGGAAGCTCTTTCTAAAAACATAGAGTCTACAAACGAGAATGAGCATCTCACTCGCTGTCATTGGAAATTTTATTATCATAGGGGCAATGACAACAAACTAGAACTACATGATCATTGGTCAAAGGGATTTGGAAAATCCGCCTATGTTGCAACAATAAGTCGGAATATGTTCAGATATTGACTTTATGTAATGAGATGTGATGACAAACAAACCAGAAATGTACGTTGAAATACTAACACCTATACGAGACCTTTTTGAAATTGTGAACAGGGAATTTCTTTGTCACTTGACACCTTCTGTGAATACAGTCATAGATGAAATACGGTCTCTGTTTAGGGGTAGGTGCCCATTTAAAGTATTTCTAAAAGAAAAACGGGGGTAATATGGAATGCTCGTCAGGATACTTGCTGATTGTGAGTACCAATTCGCCATAATCATTTAAGTAAACAGCGGTACAACACCTGGAATTCCTTATGGCATTGTAGAAGTTGTTAAAAGGCTTGTAGTTCCCACTACCAACACAAGCCGAAATCTGATAACTGATCATTTTTACACTTCAGTTTCCTTGGCCGATGATTTGTATCGTGTTCACAAGCTTAATCTTGTAGGAACAATGCAAGGAAACTGGCAATTCATCCCTAAGGAACTGAAAAATACCATAGATTGGCGTCTGCACTCAAGTATGTTTGCTTACACTGACCCTGACTCCAATAAACCGTCTGTAACCATGCCAGAAGCAAGTCATACATTACTAAAGAAAATCCAACCCGAAACTCGATCTATCTGTCCACGATACTTCCGACCACTGCAATAGCTCATCTTTCCTATGGAAATTTGCTAATAATTATTGGTGTTTATGCTTTGTTTATAATATTTTGAAAAATAAACAATTCTTGTTACTATTATAACTTTTATTATATAAAATAAATAAATAAAAATATTCAAATTGAAATTTGTGTTAACTGTGTAAAAATGGTAAGTGTGATGCTAAATATAATATATTAACCAATTTCAATTGAATAACTAACAACTATGGCTATTTTTGAATTTGTGATCTTCATAATATAATATTTACAAAAGCTAATAATACAAATGATTTTAATATCAGTGCAATAAACCTAAAATTAAAAACTTCCTCTCTGCTTTTAAAAAACTTCCTTTATTAAAAACATAAAAGATATCCGATTGAAATGGGACAAAAACAGAAATGTTTGTTACATCGTTCTTCTTAATATGAACCCGTGAATCAGTATATCACATTATAATTATTTTTATTTTAATATTAAACTAGGGCGTTCAAGGAAGCTCCGCTAATAGAATTGTAAAAGGGTCTATTGCGGACGGGTGGCCATAAACCCTCCAGGTCAGTTTGGGCTGCCTCAAGTTCAGTTAGCACAACCTATAGGTATTGGTTTATGATTTCATGTTTTTATTTTAAAACATTTGTAACAATGATTTCTAACTTATTTAATTTTTATTTATTTAAAAAGTTTTGTTTTACAATTAATGTAATGTTTTACCTCCATACAGTTGCATTTTTCAACATTAAAAGGGACCATATAAAATTTGAAAATACATTTTTTGGAAGCCATTTTTAAATGTTGGAGATTTGACCAATGATTGAATTCAAAAAAATGTCCGCTTTACAATGTTGAAAATCTTATACAAAATTGTCTAAGTTGGATATTTCTTGAAAGTGTATATCAGTGAAACATTAACAATGTTTGGTAAAACTTTGAATTCTGATAATAAAACCGTTCATAAACATACAAAAACCAATTTTATCTACGTTTAAGGTCCCGATTTTGAAATTGGAATAAGTTAGTCAAAACTTTTGTTTTAATATTTACTTTTAAAAGACCATAAAAATGATATAACGCTCTACCTTTGTTACCATCAGAATTTTTTTTTAAATGCATTTGATTGGGAAAAAATATTTTCCTCAGATTCTTTATGTGCGAAATCATGGAGTTTCAGAAACTATGTATTTAAACTAATTCGTTTGCTTAATTTTTGTATCGCTCTGGTGGTCTGTTACATTCTAAATAGAAGTTCTGCAACAGCAAGCAATAATGAGTTATACGAAAATGTACCCAATTATATAATTGTCTATTTATCGCCACATTATTTGAAATCCAATTAATTTTAAAAACTAGTTATATTTTGTTTTTAATAAATTTGCTCCACTTTTGTTACAGAGTATGGGTAAGAGTTTTGTAAAATAGAAGAATATCTTGAAATTTATAAATTTTGTACAACTGCAGCCATTTTGAAACCTATTATGATTTTACTATAGTTGATTTTGTTTTTACTTAGATTTCAATAAGGACACATCCTATGTACATACTAACTGGATTGTTGTGTTAGTACTTCATATTTAAACAAATATAAATGAATAATTGAGTCTCAGCGTATTTTATACAATAAATAACAGTACTTTTAAAAAAACAGGTTGAGAGGGACTGACAGGTCGTCCCTAGGTACAAAAGGCATTTGGTCATTGTCTTTAGTTGTAGACAAAATATCATTCTGAACAATTTTTATACTGTAAATTTATCATCAGTATTTTTTAGTCACCTACTTTTCAGTCACCTAACTATTCAGTATTTTTGAGGATGCCTTCTACTTTTTTCTAGTCCGATGTCTGAAATACAGCAGAAAAATAGAAAATAATCTTTCGTCTATTTTTTTGCTATAATGTGCTTATAATGTAGTCTCTGAATTTAAGTTCAAGTTGGTGGGGTGGAAGGGGCTGTTTTTCAGCTGATATTTTGATAAATAGTTTTTGTCATTAGTATCTCTTAAACTTCTTTATAAGAAAACAAAATTTTGATAGAACATAACTTGTCAATCCTTTTACTTATTTCATTTAAATAATTTTGAAAATGAATCATGTTTCGCCGGATAAAAGGATAAACATTTCACTAAAAAATCAAAATTTATGAAATGAGCATTTTATCTCAGAAGTAGTAAATTATCACTATGGATGTATTATAATTGTGCTTATAAAATAAGTATCTAATAACTGTAATTACAGTATGATTATTCATACACGTGACATTTGGTACAAACTGCAAAGTAAAAGGCTTTCAGCGCAGTGATACGTATATGTCAATATTACATAAATATGTATAAAATAAAGTCACTGTTTTGTTAAAAAATAGGGTGTTTCTGTTTTTGCCGCAGCACTAAAAGAGATATTTTCAACAACAAAAATGTATGGTTTGCAGGTTGCTCAATCTACATATCTCCTATAACTTGAGCTTTAAAAATCTTTCAAAATTTCTAATAAAAAAGATTGCTGTAGGAATTATTTGAAAAGTTTTAGCTGTCATTTGAATCATTTATTAGTTTAGAATGAAATTAAATACGGTATTTAATGTAATGAGTTCTCAACGTGTTGGTTTGTATACTTACGAGTGCATTAGTTTATTGTTTGATATGCAGTGAGAGCTTTTAAAAAATAATTACATACATATCATCAAAACGATTAAGCTAATTAATTAATATCGATTTTTGACTCACAATTTTATTTTGCTATATATATTACACAATTTTGTTGAGTAATTGTTACAGAAGAACATCTCTTAACCAGTCTGGTCGGGACCGAGACCCTGGCCGGTTACCTGTTTGGTCTGTTGATCCGAGGTCCCGTAGTAAATAGAGTTTTGTTCAAACATAACCAACATATTTCATAAATAAATAAGCAAATAAGATGTTATTGAAACTCATTTTATTTTATGTACAGCGTACATGAACAAACACCAACAAATTAAACATTTTAAACTTTCATAAATTGAATTTACATATACATGTACTGTATCATTGTTTATAAAATCAGTTATTTTTTCTGTTCTTTAACTTTCAAAGATTTTTTTAAAGCCTAGTCTCTCCATTTTCGTATGTCATCACGTCTAATGCCGTTGAATCTTTTTGCTGCTCAACATATTACTCAATATGTTACAAATATTACATATTTTGCTCCCTCGAAATTCAGTAAAGATTCCGACAAAGCAACAGACGAAGAAAAAGAAACAAAGAATTCCGCTTTTTCAATTGATGGTAAGAAAAAATACAGTTGCCGCGGAAGGAAGAGGGGAATCAAACTCACGCTCCCCCTTCTGCCTGCCACAACACCAACACATTGCACAACTAACGTCGCGTCACCCCGCTTTATTTTCCAGGAAATGTCAGTCAAACAAGCATTGTTTGAGAGTTCGGCCAGTTACAGTAACATAATCTGTAAGAGAAAAAAACTCTGTTGTTCCGGGATAGGCCGGTTAATCCGAGGACTGGTTAATCTGAGGACCAGTTGATCCGAGGACCAGTTGATCCGAGGACCGGTTGATCCGAGGCCGGTTAAGAGGGTTTCTACTGTATTAGGTTTGATATTTTTAATAAATAAAACACTAGGTTCTTGATGAAACTACATATTATGGAATGCAATGATTAAACACAGTACATGATTTATTTCTTTAATATTTATTGTAAATCAAGTTAATTTGTTTATATTGGATGTAAAATTACTATTGGAAGTCTAATTCCATTAATTATTGGTTTGAATAATTGTTTTATCAATTATGGTGTAATAGTACATCTATATTCGCTTCGGAATAACTTGTAAAGGATTATAAAAATCTAACACCTAATTTAAAACAAATATTAATAATTACAAAAAAAAATGGATATATTTAGGTCAATAAACGCATGAATAAGTACATTTAAATTAACGAGAGAGTCAAGCAGGAACAGTTGATAAAGATAAAGGCTGAAGTAGATGAATGCGGAGCGCTCTCGCGGATCATTAACGAACTACCAGCATACGGGAATGGAACAGCTGTTCAGAATCGTTATGAAATAAGAAAAAATCACTAATAACTTTTGTAAATGGGCATAAAACGATTAATTAACGCTATTTCTATAAAGACTACATACTCCTGAAAATAATAAATATAAATACTATTCAAAACGTTTGATAGAAATAAATAAATACATGTTATACGAACTAAGGACCGGCTCCAAATAGCCTTTGTACGTAACAGCTGACAAATTGAAATATAGCAAGTACAAGCTGAAAAACTGAAGGTAAAAATGCAAAAACGAAAGGGTAAAAAAAAAATTGCAGAAAGAAGCCAGACCGTTAATGTTACAGACTAAAAGGGACCCAACCGAAATAGAAAATCTTTATTAACCTGTAAGGAGTAAACCTTGATAGAAGAAAAAGATCCCACGAAGTTGTTGAAGATTATCTAAAGTGCGGTGAGATATTACTAATAATAGTTCAGCGTTACATTAATCTAAAACTTGCCAGACTATAACTGAACATTTTCAAAACTTTTTTTTTATTACTAATATTTGATTGAATATCGTTGCCGACGGATACCAGCACCGAGAATAAGACTTTTCATGTTAAATGAGCTATTATTATGCCGTGGGTATTTTCATTAAATTGTAAATTGTATTGTTACATAGTAATAAATAATCATTGATTTCTTTTGTTCTTCCTAAATAAAATTTTTTTTCTTTCACTTTTAAAGTTAAGTTAATTAGAAAAGAAAAGATATATTATATTACAATGGTTATAAAAAACTGCATTCTAGTATTATTAACATCTTTTGAGATACATTAATTTTAATTTATATCCATTTGTTGTCCATTTGTCATTAATTGATTATCTTATAAATTCAATCTTTTACAACTAAATAAATAACATAATTTAAACTAGTTTAGTTGACTGCACACCAGTCAAAATTTATTTAGTTAATAGCCTTTATCAGAAGTTTAAATCCTCAATAAAAAAACTATAAACCTAAACAAATTTTATTTATTATATAAAGAAATTACTTTTCTTATACAAAAACAACCAAGCTTAACCACAGCACAGACGCTAAATCGCCGTGCTGATATTTTCGTCTTTCCACCTTGTATTTGTGACGGCGTTTGTCAGTGTACAGCCATTGTTTGTATGTATTCCATGTTGTGCTCTCATTTGGGATATTTATTTTTTAATTAATTAATCGTGAAACAATTGAGTTATTCAACAAGTATTAATCACTAAATGTGGTCCAAATTATACCATGTTTGGTCTTATTTTGATTACAATAATTTCATCAACATATATGTTATAAACTTTATCATGCCGAGAAAGTTGATAATATAAACTAAAAGCTGGTTTTTAAACTATTCGGCAACCTTGACTTTGACTCATCAGTCTCTTATTAATTTGTAGTTGTTTTCAGTGATTGCCGAACATAAAAAACGTGCCACGAAGCTGGCAAAAAGGTGTCTGGTGTTCCCAAGTTGTCCCATTTTGATTCTGAGCCAAAGGAACAATGTGGGAGACTTTTCTGTAGTTGGCTCTAGTGGCGCGACCCTCGTCTAGTTCACCTCTGCGGCTCCCTGACGATGGTACAACTCCCTTTTTGGGCTGTGCCTTCGGTCCTCTTGCGGACGTACGGGCATTGTCAGGATTGATCGTGGGTGAGAAGGTTCTTCAATGAGGTGACGAAAGACTGTTTCACTTCAAAGCGTTTATTTAAAGTAAAACAATTTATTCCTCTGCTGGTCCTGACTTACAACTAAACTAAACTAGGTAAAGGCAAGCGAGTCTACATGATGTGATCTGGAGTCTTCTCTAGACCATGGTTACTAACAGACTGATTTAGACTTGAACATTTAGCTTCAAGCTGGCTCCCCCCTCCTTTAACTATAAACTGTGATGTCAACTATTGTTACAATGCAAGTTATTATTTAGCACAACCTCTATCAACATAGAGTGTTCATTGTCATATAAGTTGGTGGGTACCCGTCACACTCTCATAGTCGCAACGAATTGTAGTGTGGGGATATCTTGAGGTTTTTCGATTGGCGTTTGGCGGACGTAAAATTCTGAACAGAGTGTTGAATGAGTGTGATTGATGGAGTGGATGTTCCAGCGCAACGTTAGAAAATGTTAAAAACAAATTAATAAAAAAAAACATCATTGGAACAGCGTTCCAGCACCAATAAACCTATGAATTAACTACAAAATTTATTATTATTCACATTTTTGAGAAAAGGTTAAGAGAAATAATTTTGAACAAATAAGAATCCATTATTTCACTTGCGTGAATTTCATGTATTATTAATTTTTTTATTGAAACCAAATTAGATTATACAATAATCATGTTGTACTAAAATACAGGTAGAGCATATGCAAAAGGAAGTGAAGAACATTTGCGTGTACTGAAATATAAAGCAGGTCATTAACAATTTAATTTAATTTAATTACCTATATCATTCTTGTTTTACATAAAAGTATTACCAAGGTACATTAAATCATTCATACATGTTTTATCAATTATATGTGAGTATTGAATTTCCTCTTCATGTGCCACCCCTTTTGTATTCTTTTTAGGACAAATGTATTTGATGGATTTCATTAATAGTAGTTTTATTTTAAAATATCAAAATGGCAGTAAATAAAAAGCAGTGAGTTATGATCTTCAAGCTCATCAAATTTCTAACACATACAGTTGATTGGATTAATTTGGTTAGTCACAACTAGTATGTGCTATGTAATAATTAAATTTTATCAGCAGCTTACACTATTTTTTGTTGATTATGTCTAAAATAATATAATATAATAAAAAGTATTTGTTCCCAAATATAACTATGAGATCAAAGCTAATGATAAAAGATATATAGTAAATAAAATTACATAAACTACATGGAAACTACGAAAAATAAATTGTTTATTTATAATATAATTTTTGAGAATCATATAGCAAAATTAAAGTATGCTAGTGGAACAAAATGGAACAGTTTGAAAATATTATATTTTTGTCAGTTTTAAAGAAATTAAATTATTAAAACTGAGCTGCTGTAGAATTTATATTTAATTCAATGTAAGTTTAATACATGCTCTAGTGACATATTTGAAAAAAATATTAGTTAATATTCACAGGTGTCCTCAATAAATCAGTCCTGATGTCTGCTTGCTGCTTCATTTGATGTGTACCTGTAAAATAAATCATCATTTATGATACATAGAAGGAAATGAAGTTCAAATAATATAATGTTTGAAGAAGTTCGAACCCAAGATGGAAGTTTTATAAAAAAAAACATAAGTACACATAAAAAAATAAAAATTAAGACTGAAAAGGGCAAAAAAAGGAAGGAATGTAACTGGGGAAAATAATATATTTCTGATGGACCTGTTGTAGCATTCACTCGATCAAACTTTTTGAAAAATGATTTTTCTCCAGTACAAGTGTTTGAGCTTTTCTTTGATGATGAGGTAGTGGAGTATACTGTTAACTGCACAAACCAATTTTATTTGGAAAATAGAATAAATATGCACTTTTTTACTTCTAAAGAAGAATTGCATTTGTTTTTTTCAAATTTAATATTTTTCTTTCCGGTTACAACACAATGGCTTGTACAAGGATGTATTAGAAACTCCGGAGGACACACACCATGAGGGAGTTTCTAGAGCAATGTCTCGTAACTGCTTTTAGTAAAATGATGTGATACATTCATTTTGTGAAAATTCTAAATTAGAGAAAGGGATAAAATTGCAAAGGTTTAACCAGTTACGTGCATATTGAGTGAAAGATGGCTTCAGTATTTCCCTGGGGATATTTATCTTTCAGAAGATGAATCGATGTACCATATTTGGTAAGGCCAAATACCACATTGGACGAAGGCGAAGCAGCACATTCGTGGTGCCTATCCATAAGGCTATCCGATTTGGCTATAAAGTTTGGTTCCTCAATACAAAGTTAGGTTATTCAGTACAAGAAAAAACATATCAGAGCAAAGGTAGTGGAACTATAATTCCAGAACTAGGTGTGGGAGGATCGGTTGTAATGGATTTATTTCTGAACTACCGCAAGGCAGAAAATATAGAATATTTTTGTACAACTTCTTAACCTCATTTTAGATTACTGGTTACTTATCAGCTAATGAAAAAAGGTCACGAGTGTACTGGGACTGTAAGATAGAGTACAAAACGCTTCTCTAAGTAATTCATGAGTGGGGTAGATGGATTGGACGAGAATACATCATCATACAGACCTCAGAAATAAGAAATGGTTATTATATACAATGACACCAAGGAGTTTAGAAGAAACACTAGATCTGCTTGGGTTTAATCGCTACATTGTTCGTACTAATTTCAGAACGTGTCACATTCATCAACCTTCAGCTAGGAGGCCAAGTATGAGCATATCAAGCAGGGTTTTACCTGAAATCCATTATAGTATTAGAGGTCCATCATCTAGAAACAGTTGAAAGGCAACAAGGAAGAAATGTAAAACTTGCTAAGTTGGTTGCTGTATCCTTTGTGCTGAGGTGTTTCATACAGACCCACAGTAAAAGTAGTTTGTATTCATTATCTAGTATTTTAATTGATTCACATTTATTCATTATTTGTGTGATTTTCTTTGCATGATTACATGCAGTCTTTACACCACTACTAATTTACATAATATTATTTTTCTTATGGTTAATCTAACAATATAAATTATACTGGCCTAGAAATGTAATGTACTAGTTGTAATTGTATTTTAAACCATTGTAATTAAACATTTTACATTCAAAAGCTATATCATTTTTTTATTTTATAGCCCTAGTTTGCGGGTTCTTTGTACAACTCAAACCCTTCCACTCATATCCACTGTCGACATATATGTCTTCATACACTTTCTGTACCCATTCATGCTCACTGTCAACATTTGTCTGCAAGCTGAAATTTTTTAATTTTAATTTAATTATTGAATTTTGCATTATAAACTAAATAAATAATTATTAGACAAAGATACTTTAAGGGGGCACTCCACCATAAAAAAAATTTGTTAATTTTTAAAGCAAACCTAATTATTTTATGTTTTATATATGAGAGTTACAATTATATAATTGTAAGTTTTGGCCCCCACCCCCTCCCCCCGGGGGGATTAATTTTTACAGATTTAACTAGGCTTCACTGTAGCAGACATAACTCAAGTTGTATTTGAGATAACCTCATATTTTTTTTTTTATTTTGAAAAGAACATTCCATTCTACAACCTGTAGTATGGATATTAAGTTATATCAAATATTTCTGTAAAAAATATGTTATTAATTTTTTTTATAAAAAATTTAGGTAAATTTTTTTTTAAACTCTTCTTAAAATCTATACTATAGGAACTAATGTATACTACAGGTTGTACAATTAAATGTCCTCTTCGAAATAAAAAAAAAAATTATGAGGCTATCTCAAATACAACTTGAGTTATGTCTGCCACAGTAAATGAAAACATGTGAAAACAAAACTTTCAGAAAACGGCCTAGAAAAAGACTCAGTTATTTGGAGAATATACATCTGTCAGCCTGAAATATGTGTACGTGTTTCGCTTTTAGATCAAATAAACTAATTATAAGCATATTATCTATACTTATTATATATCAAAGTGTTCAGAAAATCACAGGGAACAAAACAAGGTGAATTTTTTTTTAATTTTTGTAATTTTTATCAATATTAAGGTGGAATGCCCCCTTAAGAGGAAATTGAAATATTACAGACAAAAATAATTTGGGCATAAACTTGTTAAACCATTGTAATAAGTATTTTAAAACTGAGATAAAAACTATATCATAGACAGTGTATTTATTGTGTTAAATAATAATAATATAATATTTTATTAATTTTTATCTCTTAAAAAAAACCAACTTCCATTTACATAATATTTTATTCACAATACTTTTTTCTGCAAGCTTTACCTTCAAACATAATGCCTGTAGAATATTGGTTTCAAGTTCCTAAAGTTGTTTTATTTTCAGAACGATGATTCTTTATATTTAAATTTTATAAATCTTAAAAAAAATATTAAAGTAAATTTTAACACTAAACAAATTTAAAATGTATAACAAAGTTAAGATTCCCATAGTAGGAAAGAACTGAAAGTAATTTATCCATACCTTAATAATGTTTTCATAGAAGAATACTTTTGTACTTTCTGTGGAAGAAATCTGAGGTGTGTTGCGAGCGGAACGTTCTTGCAACCTTAAGAGTTCCACCCCAGAGTTCTTTTGTTGGAAAACTATAAAACCTTCCAGGGGTTTCTTTGCATGTGTAGGTTCGAAGTGCTCTTTCTGCCCAAGTTTGTGCACGAGGTATATCTCTTTCTATTCCTCGCAATCGTCTATCCATATAATCAATTACATCGTTGTAATAGTTAAATTGATAATCGTATATATAATTATAGTTGAGGAAAGTAGGTCGGACCCAATGTCTACATTCAATTTTAACTGGAGGAGGCTAGAAAAACATACAAAATAAAATTAAGTCATATCATAAACAAGATCGTTGCTGTACATCAATAATCATAAACTACAAAGTATTAGGTAGTCTAGTTTGTATTTTATGCTTTAAATGTACCAATATATTAAATGTATGATTTGAAATACAAGTAATGTAATTTATTCAAATATGCAGTTACAACTGTCTTTATTATTAAGAAAATATTGTGTTATTAATTTTATATTAGAGACTGATATATCAAATAAACCGTTGTCTTGGACCACATTCAACAAAAGACTGACCAGCATTGGCAAGTTTTTTTTTGTACCTTCATAAATGTAAACATTTGTAAGAAACAAAGTTCTAATTCAACTCGGGTCAAAATTCAAAAATTACAGCAAGACTTCTTTCAACCAAAACCCTTTAAACCGAAATAGTGTTTGGCCGAAATGACCAGCAAAAAAAGATAAAGAGAAAACAGAACTAGTGTTGTGCGCCATTCTTGTTCTGCCTTTGGTTAGTTACATTTTTAGACAAAGAAAGGAAAAGGAGAGATGGAAAAGTGCAGGCGGGATCTCTCCACTATAGGTTCACAGTCACCCTCCTTATTGTGTTTTATGGCTTAATAAATCTGTGTTGTAGAGAATGTGTGTCATGAAAACGAAACAGTAAAGGGTTGTGTTAACGACTGAAGTAACATTAGAAGCGATTGAAAGAATTAAAAATGGTAAGCTTTTAAGAAAATTTTGCAGCTGATTTTGGTGTAGGAGTTTCCACTTTTTGTGATTGGGTAGAAATGAAAAAGAAGTTTGAACAGCATGCTTTAAAGGTGAGAATAAAAAAAAACAATAAAATCATGCCAAAATGAAAAAAAATTAGTGTGATTTTATGGTTTATTCAACACAGGGAAAAGAGAGTAGCGCTTACTGATCAAATAATTTAGGAAAAAGCAGAGCTGCTTCCTTAAATGATTGACGAGGCAGGTGATGGATTTAAGGCTAGTGTTGAAAAGTGTGAAAGTATTTAGAGTGTACATTAAGTAAATCTCTGTTTGGAAACGTTATCTGCTGATGTTGATGCTATATATGTTTTTACAACAAAAGATGGACGCTTTTTACAAGAGGACCCTAAAGATCAAATTTTGAATGCTGATAAAACTGGTTTAGATTATAATATGTTGTTAAAAAGTAACTTGAAAAAAAATTAAAAGAGTGTGTTCTAGTAAAAGAACAAAGAGTGGTGGTTTGTTTTGTAGCAGTGTTTCAGGAAACCATTGATTATAGCCTATGGTAATAGAAAAATTTAAAAATCAAGGACTTTTAAATGTGACGCAAAAATTCTCCTCTTGCATGTTTTCCGCAAAAATCCAAAAAGTTCTTTTTTTAAATGAATAGTTTTATGATGAGTTTTTCACCAAGAAAGGCATGTTATTACTCCATAAAACATCAACAGGCTCTCAGAATCTGTAAGACAAAGAAATAATTGTCAAATTTGTAGGTGCAAATGTGATGAGTTTTATTTAGACCCTTAGCTATGATTATTTTGGCTGCCTTACATTTCGTGGAACAATTGGAGGAAATTAGGCCTGCTGATTTTTTGTTAAAAAAGCGATGCTGAGATATTGGTGTTAGAAAATGGTGTGACAAGAAAAAAAGATAGAGACAGAAGAATTTTTCAAAAACAGTAGGCCTAATTTATATAATAGTAATATACCGTATGTTTGCGTTTATAGACTCAAAGTACTTTATGTAAGCTGAAATTATAGTTTTTATAATTTTCTTAATTTATTTTACCTTAAACTTTAAAAACTACACTTTATTTATCAACCGAAATTAAACAATAAATTTGACTTGTTATTTTTGTTATCTCACAATGTATAGCTTTAAACTTATTTAGATTTATTTTAAAACTGTGTTTTTGTTTAACATTGAAGTGTAATACTTTTTATTTACTTCGTTTGTTGTTGTAGCATACAACTACTGTATTTATTGTATTCAAAATACTTCAGTTGTATCTTACATGTATTTATCTTAAACCATTTACAGTTAGTTGTTTAAAAAAAAGTATAGATTAGTGTTTAATTGTGAAACTTTTTTGGGAATGTATTATAGTAGAGTAAAGTTAATGTAGGTACCTATATAAAAATTAATTAAATAGTATGATAACATTATTAATACCTAAACCAACATTAAATTGTTATAAGGTTAAATGTATATGTTATCTGTACTATTTTTACGACTTTAATAAATGCTAATTAGTTACAAATAAATAAATCATGGCTTTCCCTAAGTCTAGACAACCACTTCAAGCAGAATCACTTACAACTTTACATAAAGGTGTCCAATGCAAACAGAGTGCATGAAGCTAAACAATACATCTGGAGTTCACTTCACTCGTTTTGTTCTTAGACTCAGTTCTATTTTTCAACTAAATTCACCTTTCCTTCTAAAAAATCTTGTGTGTGTTTTTTTTTTTCATAACTTTAGGATAAACAAAAATTAACAGTGTTCACAGTTGATTCACCCAGCATAACAGTGGTCACTCGGCCTAACATTATCTAAACTGGGTGAACATGTTTATGAAAAAAGTAGTAATGTTTTACAGACTGTTATAGTTTTTATTACCATTTATTGTAGTGTACTGCTGATCAAAACTAAATTGTTTCCATAGTTTAATTATTTCTATTTAGAAAGTGAATAATATGAAATTAACAGTACCGGTAAGTAAAAGTATGAAAATAAACAAAATATTTTTTCTTATTGTGCAATGAAGAGGTAAATAATAACATCACTTTGTAATTTTATTTTAAAACTCTGTTTTCAGAAAACTAAGATTTTATAAATGATACTACACATATCTCAGCAGCCATATAATATTTCCTAATGGAATATTTACCACATCTTTATGATAGCAATTATTGCTAGTTTCTAACAGAAGGGTTTCTACAAATTGATAATACAAACTTAATACAAAAATATCTAGATAAATATATTTGTTTAAATTTAAGCTATTTAAAAAAAGTTATACCTTTATTAGTTTATTAGTTGTTAGAAAATAGCTAAAGGCCTAATCTAAAAAAAATGTAAAATATGATAAAAAAATTTAAAGTCTACCTTTAAATATAGGACTAATAAAGTTATGTGTATTAGCTAATTTTGAGTTTAAATGATGTTTGGAGTGCCCTTAAGTAAAAATGAAGTGATTGTATTATACATTAAGGATAACATTATTTATTAAATTAATTACTAGGTAGCTATTTCTGCTCTCAGAAATGCCCATTTTACAGAACCTTTAACTTTAACTGAGATAACTTCACAAAGAGACCAGATTTAAAAAAACTATGTTTTCATTGTTTATTTTGAATACATCTTTTAAGTCAAGATTCTTAAAATAAAACAAATCTAAACAAAAATTACTATAGGCCTATGTATGATCTTGTTGGGCTAAACTATTTTTATCAAAACATATCTCTCAGATGTTCTCTTTTACTTATTGCATGGTTTGTTTTAATTTTTTAATCCAATCAACATCAATAGGGTTGGTAGTTGTAAAACTCTTTAACCATCCAATTCCAACGAAAGTTTCAAAGTTGTTAATAAGAATTCTGTTCCATTTTCAAATGAATAAAGCATCTGATTATTGTATATATGATTAAATTAAAACAACAGGAAATTATGTAAATAAAAATGTGTTAAACAAAGATTGCGGAACTATTTACAAAGTTCTAATCGGTAGATTTCCATTTTACTGTCTTATCTTTGTACTGATTATTATAAGAGTTTTGAAGTAGTAAAACATTACAAATATTCATCTATTAAAGATTAACTTTTAAATTGTAGTTTTTAACAGTTTCAAAATTATTAAAATTTTAAGTGGTAAACAAATTCAAAGAGAGGAAGTAGCATTAATTCCTTCAATTTACAAGTAAATGTAGTTCATAAATATGTACAAAATGGAGTAAAGAGTTTGGAATACTTAACTTCTAAGGCGATGATAACCATCCAGGTTTTTCGCCTACAAAAAAAAAAAAAAATACTACTTTACTTCAAAATCATATCTTATTACTGTATAAGTATTTAATTTTAGAGCCTCTAAAAATGCTTGTTCAAATTTATGTTATTTCTTTCTTTGGCATAATTTAAATTTCTGATATTCATAGAAAAAGAAATAATTTTAATATAATTATATTCTTTATATTATATTTCTTTAAATTTAAAGAAAAAGTTATATACATTTGTATGCAAACTCTGTGAAATAATTTGACAGTTTACAAAATTATTGGTTTCCTACAAAAATAAATATATCATTTTAAAGTATGAAACAAATTTGACAATTTAAATTAATTTGCCTTTATTTTTTAACCTGAAAGTATTATTATTTAATAGATTAGTATTATTTATCTTGACACCTTTAAATCCATGTGTACTTACAATTTCCTTTGGAGGCTTTGGGACATAAGGCACATCCTCTTCTGCTGGAGGAGGAACTTCTCCTACTCCTTCTGGAGGAACCTCTCCTTCTGCAAGAGGTACTGATTCACCCTCAGCTGGAGGTGCTGATTCAGTCAAGTCAAGTTCGTCAAAATTAAATCCCCCTTCATCTGGATCTGCCATAACTGAAATTAAAATTGTTTTTCAATTGTATATTCTGAGTATTATAATCAAAATATCTTTTAACTGCTTCTACATATTACAAATATTGAACATTGACCAGAGGCATTGTTGATAGAAGCAACATTTTTTAGTTTCTTAGAAAACTTTTTTGGAACCACCTAAAGAACAAAGATATTTCACAAGTTACATAGTAGTTTATAACAAGTAAAACCATAACATATGTGTAATACATTGTGCTGTAGAAGATTTCGGGTAGTGCCGTATTACTTTCTAACTTTATTTATAAAAATAGATAAATACAATATTAAACAAATTTGCTGTACAGTTAGCAGAAGTACTAATTTCACTAAATCTTTACAATTAACTAAACAATGAAATCAATTTCATAGGCCTATATAGGGAATAGTTAGAATTATCAAAATGTTAGTACTTATTTTCGCCTTTAAAAGTTCAAATTTATTTTAATAGTGTGTTTAAAACTGACTGGAATAAATACTACTCACCAATTATTATTTAGTAAATTTCATATATACTGTATATACATTTTATAAACCTGAAGTTTTATGTCAAATATATCAAGCATAGTAAGAATGCAAGTTCAAATTGACATTTTTCTTTCAGAATGATTAAAAAGGAATCAAAACCAGATATTAATGTTTGTTCTTATTATTTACTAAGGGCACTTTGCAATATCAAGAAAGTAAAGTATTATGTTATATTATGTTGTTAATACTTTTAATGTAATTGTTGTTTGTTGTGTAGAATATGGTAAAAGGTTTAACTGTAGAATTAATAATTTATTATAATTATAATCTTATAAATACAATTTTAGTAAGTATATTCAAATTCTGAGTACATTTGTGTAGAGTGATAATGCAGATTACTCATATTTATAGCTTGTATTATTACTTGTATAGGCTTTATATATTATTACTAACTATTATTTTTCAAATACTATTGTGAATAACTTTATTTTATTCTTGAAAAAAATTATCACAAATTTCAACAATCTCAACATTATTTTTCACTAGTCAATTGCTTCAACTTTTAGAAATAACTGTTAAACCATTTTAAATTAGATCTTTTCATACTGTTCCAAGTAAACCCTTCACAAAGTATTTTTCAAATATCTTGTATTAAATGTTTATAACATTGTTAACCCTTTTTACATACCGGTATACCATACATTGAAAACATACTTACTGGCTATTCCAATTGTGGGCTTAAAATATTACTTAAAGTAAAATTAACACAAAAACCTCTAAAATATAAACATCAATCACTAAACACTTCTTTCCATTTGAATTCTAAATGTCAACTTCAAGTTGTTTGCCAAAATGGTGTTGCTTGAAGTAGGAAAGTAGCTCACCTGATTTGTTTGTCTGAACTTTTTGTGAGCTGCTAAACAACTAACTTAGTAACTCCTTCTAGCAACTAATCCTCTCATTTTATCCCCCCCCTCCAATGCCACTAATTACCCCCTTCATCTCCTCTTTTCATGGCAAATTTACAGCTACCTAAATTGCAACGAATGCAGTCCAATTTCAGAATTTAATCCATTGTCACAGCTCAATGCCAGTGCAACCTCAATTTAGAATGAATGTATAGGCATCCTTTCAAATTATTTTGATTTAAGATGTTACAACTAAATGTTTTATTATTCATGTTTGATTTCTCTGAGAAAAATAGTTACTTTAATTAGAACAATTTAATTGAAACCATATTTAAAACAATTGTTTTTAAACTAAACAAAGATGTTTTTTTTAATACATAAATTTTTAAGAACAAAACACAAAATTGTTAGATTTAAATTCAGATTATTTGTTTGATTTCAAATAATTTCTTAATTTTGAGTGTTTACAATTTTATCAAAATATACCAACAAATAATAAAAAAATTACTCATATTAATCAGTTAGACAAAAATACACAGATATACATCACTGTAAAATCCTACTAAAAAACAGAACTAATTTACAAACTGAATGTACATAACAGTACTTGATAATCTCAAAAACAAAAATTGTTGCATAAGGGTGAAAAACTGCAATCGCAAAAAGTTTGAATATAGTTTTGTATAGAGTCAGCCCTGTTTCATAATAAAATATCCTCTGCACATTTTTAATATTATTTTGAAATTTCTAAAATACTTTTCATTCTATTTAATATAAATTATATTGCTATAGAAACAGTTTTACTGATGACAGTTGAGTTAAAATAATTGTTGTTCATCTGTATAAGTTACCATTAATTTTGAGTCTAACTTCACTCTTGGATTATAGTTTCTAATGGCTCTACAGCATACATGATTACAGATGTATCTTTATTTATTCTTTTCATCACTTTTTCTTTGATTTATTCCATTGGAATATGTGACATGTCATAACTTACTTTATATAAATAAAAAATAATAAAACATACATATAATACACAAAATCACACATAAATTTACATACCGTAAAATGGGGTGAATAGGGACGCTGAGGTGAATAGGGACAAAAACTGTGAAAAATATATATATTTTCTCCCAATGAATATATTTTGTTATATACTTTTAAACTCGGTGACACAATTAAGGTTATATTCTACTCTAGAAAACTATGACTGAGATAAACTCTCAGAACTTTTTATACTCTATGTTAGCAGCCCTTGAGTTAAGGTATTAAAAAAAAAGAAGTTTACTGTCCCTATAGACCCCATAACACCCAACAGGCATTTATATACAAATAAATGGCTGTCCATATTGACCCCGACATTGGGGGGAATAGGGACAGCGATTAAAAAAAAAAAAAAAAAAAAAACAGAGGTAACTGGAGAAGAAAAATAAAGGTATGTATATGTGCCTAAGACACGAAAATTGGGTGTTATATAGTTTGGAAGCTAAATTATAGCAAAATAATACTCAAAATTGTCCCTATTGACCCCGTTTTACTCGGTACAAATTTGATTAAAAAATCAAAAACACAGTTAATACAGTTTATATATATATATATAATTATTGATTATAATATTTTAAAAACAAATAAGCCCTTCCTGACACCTGCAGACTGGGCTCAGGTACCTGTGGAAAGATATTCTTCCACAGAATAGAACACATTTTCTAGGAGGTAGCTTTCTGGAAGTGTATTAAAAAACTTTATACCAGAGTAATAAATTCCGCGTTCAAAAAATTTAAGTCTATGGACAGGATATTGAAAACGTTTTTGACGCAAAGGGTATTTGTGATAGTGCTGATTAATTTCAAATAAATTATGATTGCTCTTAAAGAAAGTTAAAGTTTCATAAACATAAATGCAAGGGAAAGTTAAAATATTATGTTTTTTGAAAAAAGGTATACAAGATTGATTATAATTTAGATGGAACATTGAGTGTAAAATTCTTTTTTGTAAACGGAATATTTTAATAGATTCAACAGAGT
This sequence comes from Philaenus spumarius, assembly GCA_018207615.1. Taxonomy (NCBI): domain Eukaryota; kingdom Metazoa; phylum Arthropoda; class Insecta; order Hemiptera; family Aphrophoridae; genus Philaenus; species Philaenus spumarius. Next base: position 406,560 of record JAGFPH010000076.1, read on the forward strand.
TCCCCCAGAATGCCACCCCATATCTTAGACGAGAACTGACATAGGCAAAATAAACGGCTTTTATTACTCTTAAACTGGTCACAGAGGAAATCATTTTGAGAACAAAGCAAACTGACGCCAGTGACTCGGCTAAACCTGAAATGTGACTTTTCCAATTCCAATTTGGGAAAACTGGGAAAACTTAGTGGGACAAGTAGTTAGTGTGTTGCTTAGTTTGCTTAGTTTTAAACTGGTAGAATATCCAACACAGTAAGTTGTGCCGGTTCGAACCTAGTAGTAAGTGTGTTGCTTAATTTGCTTAGTTTTTACTGATAGAATATCCAA
>JAGFPH010000076.1:411883-452831 GCA_018207615.1 Philaenus spumarius
CAAGGCTACTATCCCATGATATAAACATAGTTTGTGTTTTAACAACTTTGACCCAATATAAATAATTATTGTATACAAGAACTTCATTTTGATTAAATTTGTAAACGGTTAAGACCTTCCATTTTCATTATGTAGGTCTGACACTAATAAAAGAAATGCTGATTTAATAGTTTGTATATGCTCCATTATAATATTATTTACCTTTATATATATATAGATATATATATATTTTAATTGTGTTTATTTTATAAAAATGCTTTCTATGCACTCTACCATCTCTCAGTAAAAAAAAAATTAAAAATATAAATCTGATACTTTAAATTTGACATTCATCTTCAATCTGTTTTGTTAATTTAATACAGTTTTGTCAGTTGTGTTTTTTTCTCTCAACTTTCTTGTAACCTTAATTTTTTTACAATTCTTCAAGTTGGAGGCAATCTTAATATGTTTTTTAATCTCTTATGTTTTTGTTTTTTTTTACTTTTAGAGACAATGTAAGGAGTACACTTTTGTCAAGAGAGACAACAATGTTTTACTTAACTTGAATGACTTCAACATAGATATTTTTACCCGAAACTCAAAGGTTTGTACATGTCACAAACTAGTATAATTTATGATTAAACTATTTAATATAGTATACTAAACACTTACTAAACAAATGTTGTGTTGAATTATTAATATGTAAATAATTTAATTTCTGTTATTATTGGCTTGACTAAAAATCCCACATTGTTTTCATATGCATAAAGTTTTTCAAAATCAAAACTATGAATTGGTAAATGAATGTTGCATTTTCATTAATATTTATATCCATCGTGTTTATTGACTGTGGTAATTTGTTTATGATCTGTGCACACGGCCTAATAGACATTGAACACATTTTTATAAATTGCAAAATATAAGTGAAAATTTAAATGCTTATTATTTCAAGTAACTAATGTAGGTATTGAATGTTGGAAAAAATAAGCAATCACAATACTTTTAAGGTTATTGAGATATACTTTACAAAATTATACATAGATTTTCCAATAATTTCGCAAGTGGGAGTCATTAGAGTGTTCTCATGTTAAAAGATTACATGCAATAAAATTTAACTCTTTAAAACAATAAAAAAACTAAATTATGAGAAACTCTTCAGCTTGGAACTGCAGTTCTATAATTGGCTATATACTTTATATGTATATGTTTATATACAATATACAATACTTATGTATTGTAGCCTATATATATGTATATGTAGGCTATATACTTTATATATTATGTTTATTTACAATAATGTTATAAATAAATAATATCTAGTCCTAACAAGAACATGGCACCTAAAAATAAATTAACAGGTGAAATTAATTACTGCCAATTATTCTTATTTTCATCCTAATTTCATCTTACTTTTTATCTTTGTTTTTATTTTATTTTTGTACTAAAGGATATTCTCATAAAATATGTAGAGAGTAGATGTTAAACAAATTATTGGACAAGGAGTGATAATATGAATTATTCTAAACAAATGATCTGGAAAAATGGCATACTAAACATTTTGACCAAGCAGCAATTTTTTGGAGTGGGAGTTGTGTGCTTTTTTGTTATTGTTGAGCATAAATCTCAATAACCATTTTGTAAACTCATTTTGCAGCCATGTTGAAAAGAAGGTTACAATCAGTTTTTAGTAATTTATGTTTAATCGGAAGTCATACTAAAATTTGTAATAATCTTATATTGTAGCCAATAAAATCGTTTGCACCATTTACTTGTAATCTTTTTTATGATGTATTGTTAATAAAATATTTTTGAGCAAAAAAAAAGAAGAAAAATGATGGTAAAAATGTTTAGAAATTGGATAACTTTTTTATTTGATAAAAAAACACATCTGTAATTTGTGTACTTGCCCTGAACCACCTTAAACCAAGTCGATAGCTCAAACTTTTTTGTTTTCACAGATTGCCTAGAGTTTAAGTTCAAACTACCATCTTACAAATACCAAAATGTATCAAAGTCTATGTATTTTTAATGCTGAATGTATTTTGCATCGAAAGAAACCAAAAATATGTTTAACAGTTATGATGTTATCAAAATTATTAAAGTTTGTACAACAGACTAATAAAATTGAATTGGTTTGTATTTTATTGTCTGTATTACAAATTTGTACAAAAGTACTAAGAATGCTCATGATAAAGTTTATTAACATCTGTCAATAATTTCGTTATTAATTGAATGATCGAGGGAATTAAAGACAACTGTTCAAGCTCGGCAACTAAATGATAGTAGGCTACTCTAATATAACAGAGAAATGTTCATAGCATAATTGAATGTAAATACAAAAATTTATCTTTTAGTTTCTCACTATACTAGTGTAGAGAAAGTATACTGGTAGTGATCGCAAAAAAAATCAATGTTGAGATTTTTGAGGAAATTCCGTTTTGAGACCACCTGAGTTAAAAAAAGTGGTTTTTACACAATGTCTGTCTGTATGTTTGTGTGTCTGTATGTCTGTCTGTATGTATACAAAGCTAGAGAGAAAACTATTCTATTGATTTTGAACAAATTTTCACCAAACATGTCAACTAGACCTGTACAGATGTACGAAAAAAGGTTTTGAAATTTTTTGAAAAACAACCCCCTTTCTGGCCAAAAAACCCCGAAAAAAATCGGTTATTATTTGAAAAAAAAATGGCACTAACGATTTTGATAAAATTTGGCTTATTTGTAGCCCGTAATGTACCCTACTATATGCAAAAGCCGCACCTTTCTAAAAATTCCCGATTAACTAATAATAATAACTGATTTTTGATTGTTTTTGGCCTTAAAGGGGGTTGTTTTTCAAAAATTTTCTAAACCTTTTTTCGTGCATTGACGTGTTTGTTGCAAATTTGTTCGAAATCGATGGAATAGTTTTCTCTCTAGATAATAATAATAATATTTATTAGTTAATCTCTTACTTTAATATCACCTATCCTACCCCTCCACAATTATAAAGTCACAGTGAATCTGTTGAATAATTTAAATATGTTTATGAGAAAGTATGTGCCAGTTCCTGGTACCGTTTATTTCTTAAAGTAAAGAAAAAATAACAAAAATTTAGTACATATAAAGTAGCTTACAATATTCTTGAATAATAGTTTTTATTTAAATAACAATAAAATAAAATGAAATAATTAAAGATAAAATTTAATGAAGTAATACATTCTCCAGTGGTAGGTAATACCAAACACAATGAAGGTCGTGCCACCCTAACTTGAGGCAGCCCAAACTGACCTGGAAGGTTTATTGCCACCCGTCCGCAACCGACCCTTTTACAATCCTATTAGCTACGCTTCCGTGAACGTCCTAAATCAATATCAAAATCAAACTAATTATAATGTGATATACTGATTCACGAGTTCATATTAAGAACAACGATGTAACAAACTCCTTTTTTTGTCCCATTTCAATCGGACATATTTTACGGTTTTAATACAATTATAAACTATTAACAAAATACAAAATGTGACAGTTTTGCTCAGTGGTATAATTTTCCCCTATAAAAATACGAAACTGTGAACATATAATAAATATATATTCATATGTATATAAACATATAATTATATGTTTCAAACATATAAATTCTATGTTTTAAACATTTAAATTCTATGTATTAAACATTTAAGTTAGGTATATGTTTTAATTAAACATATAAACCTGCACCACTCGGTTAACAATATTATCCCATTATAAATAATAGAAATATTGTGCTTCAAGCAAGCTAATTTTTAGAACGGGTGAGTGTGCATCAACTAATGAAACTACCCCGTGGGTCAAGCAATCGCATCCTCGCGCCGGATATCAGTGTGAATACATGAATGGTCGCTTGCGAACGGGTGGCAATAAACCCTCCAGGTCAGTTTGGGCAGCCTCAAGTTATTGTGGCACGACCTATAGCAGCTAAATGGGGATGTTGAAATCATGGATTCCCAAATTTACATACTTAATGTATCCTCTACACGACATACAAAACAACTACTGCCTACTAAAGTATATTTGTCAAAATTACCACTTGACTGAAATAAATAGAATGTGTTTATAACTTACACTTATGACATATTAGAAATGAATAGTTGTTAACAAAATAAAATGGTAAACGAATGAGTAATAATAATAATTCTAATATTGTAGACCTAATGTGTTTAACTTGTTTGTTGTCAGCAATGATGAACGGGCACTGAGGCTACAAGATGGGAAATGGGTTTTAATCAAAACATATGTTCTGGACGAGGCGGATACAGGGTTTCATTTTGGGAGGGGTCATAAGAAGTCGAAAACAACATTACCAAGAATTTAACATCAACGGGTCTCGGGAATTAAAATATATGTATAAACTCTATGGAATAGTTTTTTAATTCATTTCTGGCCTATAAATATTTTCTTGAAAGAGCAAGAGTTTCTTGCAGATTAAAGAATAAAATAAACACTAATTATTGAAGAGTTAACAGGAAAGGTACTAAAATCAATAACTCCACAACACGATCATTAAATTCACTTTGTTTCACTAAATTTAAAACAACGTAAATAAGCTCTCACTTATTGAAATCATACAACTCCATATAGCGGCGCGCTCCGTAAAACAATCACCCCAACCACGGTAACTAGAACAATAGTTACCGTGACCCCAACCACTAGAGATTTTTTATTGTTATTGAATTTCAGCAAGCGACATCCACAGTGGCTTTAAGGGTAGCACATAGGTGTATAACATACACAAATTATCAGGCAAAAAAAATTTTGCGCATTTTTTATAAACAAAATAACAATAAATTTGGACTTTTTGGGTTCTTTGTTGATATTATACAAATTTATGCAAGGATTACGATACTTCCAACGAAACATTTGTAGAGAATTAAAAAACATACAAAATTCGTTTTTGAAAACCTCTATCGGACCATTTCTCACCGCGAAAAGTCGGAAAACGCTTAAAAATTACTATTTTCCAAAAGTTCATATCTTTGTTAATTTACAATATTTAGGGCAGATCTTTTGTAACATTATTGTTTAGTATGTGTACTTCAGACAGGCGGAAGATGAAACTTGTCGCATTAATAGTTTTTGCACAATTGCAGTATAAACAATTTAGGCAATCTTGCATAATGCGGAGGAGAAGAAAACGGCAATCTGCGCGCATCAGGCTGCTGTTTCCGTCACTACCACTGCCTCTCTTGCAAATTTACCATCGGCGTCATCCGTAAATTTACGCGTTTCGCTCTAAGTTCTGAAGCATTTTTATTATACTTTATCAACATTATTAAAAAAACGCAGATATACGATTTGTAGATTTTAATGTCTACTTTCAGAATCGTTTGGTAAATTTAAAACGGGCCACTCAGGTTAATTGGGCGCATTATGCAAGATAATGGCCTACATTGTTTAAGGCCCGCGCACATTAAACGCGGGAAGCGGGAGCGACGCGAATTTAGTTCTAGGAAGTTCCCGCTCGGGACTGTAAAACAACGGCGGGATATGAGAGAGCGCACACCAAACGCGAATCGTTCGCGCGGGATCATGTCGCGGGATCGTTACGCAGCGTCGTCCCGCCTGGTTCGCTGCATGCAGCGTTTTCCCGCGCGAATAGAGCGGGAACCGTACAGTCACTAGTCACACAACAGGTGTCTACTCGTACTCGGTAGGCAGTGCTTTGTGCTTTGATTGTGTCGACGTGTGTTTAGAGTAACTATGAGTAATTTAACAAAAATGTTATTAGAGTGTGTGTACACGTATCCAGTACTTTATGACTTAAATAATAAGGACTACAAAAACATCAAGAAGAAAGACCGGATTTGGGACGAGATTGGGAAAGAGTTGAAGGTACCTGGTGAGTACGTGTTGACAGCTATTTCTTTTGGTTACATTTACATTTTAACATCCCCCTTGGATTCACCTTGGTATGTGTTCAGTGCTGTGATGGGGCTTTTGTATTTTGTAGGTTGAAAGTGTTTACTCTTGATTGTAATTCTAATCGTTTTGATCAATGAATTAAATGTACACAGCTACTCACTGGTACATATTTTTTAACAATTCGCCAAAAATAGTAATTCTATCCCAATCCAAAAGTGTTCTGTACCTTTTTTGTAGAGAAAGGTTTAAAGAATTCATATATGCAATTAAAAAAATTATTGATGTAAAATTGTAAAAGTTATTAGCTCAAGAAACAAAAAACTTTCAGTAACGAAAGGAAAAATTTCAATTTTAGGCCTTCATAACTAATTGTAAACATTTTTTTGGATTTTTTCGTAAGCGTAAAAAAGTTTCGTAATTTAGTTCCTCGGGGCAGATAGATTTTCGGTAGTTCGTGTCTTTCTTCTCAATATCATCGCTGATTAAGCCAAGTAGTTCATCAAAGCAGGTTGGTGTCATACGAAAGTAAATGCAAAACCTTTTTTCATCCATTCGGAGATGCAACATCAGGGTGTGATATTCCCCATACTGTTATCTTTCCTTAATTATAGCGTGTACCCACGTCTTCTTATGAATTTCATCCTCAGCCAAGGCGAGCAGCAACAAAGCCTCTTCTTCATCAGATGACATGGCGAGCGACGAACGATGAGAAGGTAAGTACAACTGACCACAACACTGTCACCTTACCAAACTGAGTTCGCCGCGAAACTTCCCGCGTTGTGTGTGCGCCACCTAAGATCCCGCGCGAACAGTTCCCGCGACTAAATTTCTAGGAATTAGAAAATTCGCGTCGCTCCCGCTTTCCGCGTTCGGTGTGCGCGGGCCTTTATACTGCAATTGTGCAAAAACTATTAATGCTACAAACTTCATTTTCTTCCTGTTTGAAGAACACATAATAAACAATCATTTTATGAAAAATCTGCCCTTAATATTGTAAATTAACAAAGATATGAACTTTTAAAAAATGGTAGGTTTTAAACGTTTTCCCGACTTTTCTCATTGAAAAATGGTCCAATTTGGGTCTATAAAAAACAATTTGTAGGTTTTTTGGAAGTATCGTGATCATTCATCATTGTTTATAATATTAACGAAAAACCCCAAAAGCCCCAATTTATTGTAATTTTTGTTTATAAGTCACTGTCGATGTCGCTTGCTGATAAATTCAATAACAAAATTAGACTTCTTTTTGCTCTATTGGCTGGGCTAAATGCGCTAAGACAATCGGCGCAATGGTACTTATTTCACAGACAAGAAATATAGCTGTAGCCCATCAAACGAAAATATACAATTTACACTAAAATCCATATAAACATCAATTTACAAGTATATCGATTTGTATTAGATATATCGATTACAAAATATGCTTGCTCGTTGGTTGAATACCTGTCAAATCTTAAGGGTTTACAGAAAACTTCATATCTAAAAATTATAAGAGTGACGAATGATTGGAAAGACAGTGTTAGAAGGTTCAAATCTTGACGAATCCAACAAATGTGTAAATATAAAAATTAATGTTTAAAACATTTCCTATCCAATCGTTTTTGTTTTATTGAGATTGGATGATTTATAGTGGGTGAAATATTCAACACAATCAGACGATACAATAATGCTGCCTGCCACTTGCTCGGCGGGCTGAGATGACAATATAGTGTTATTTGGCGCTGTACGGTTAAATAAAACATATAAATTAAGCCTTACAAAATTTGTTTGGGGGGTCATGTCCCCCATGACCCTCCCCTTGTATCAGCGCCTGGTTCTGGAGACCATGATCGATGCTCATTGACCACTCCCAACCATAAGAGTCACTGCAATAGCTCATCTTTATTATGGAAATTCGATATAACTGATGAAGATGTTCTTTTTTCTCTAAAATTTCCTAATCAGAAAATTGTACATGAGAGTAAAGGTTACAGTTAAGTTTTTATATTTAGAACCCCTCACTTAAAGTTCAGCCTCGTCGCAATTGAGATAAGGAAGGTTCTTTTATTGTTTTACAGTTACTATTGTACATACACTGTTGACTACCTGTGTAAGACAATAGTCGGAACAATAGTGCTTTTATGTTAGTAATTTTTAAAACAATTACAAAATTAATAGTTTTTATATTTTGTTTCATTATAAGATTAAAGAAAGTAATTCGTTTAAATCAACGTTGATGTTAGTAAACTTGTTAGCTTAAGAAAACATTTCAATTACGCTGTAATTTTAAGTAGGTATGCCATATTTCAATGAATTTAATTAAGGTTATTTAGTATCCTATAGTATTTAGTAGCGGTGTACACATGGCTGCCCCAAAGAAGGAATTGATACAATATTATAGAATTGCGAGTAGGTTCGACAAAGTTGCGACAAAAATTTCATGGAGGTGGAAGTGATAACATGCTATCACGAGTCAAAAATGCAGTGTTCCTGCGCAAACCTGAAAATAAATATAGCAATACACATATACAGGATGATTCAGAACTATGCGGCAATGTCTCGGTAGCTCGTTCTAGAACTAAAAATAAGAAAAAAACGTTCATATAAACCTAGGCCCAAAAACGCTTCATTTTCCAGATATCCGCCATTTTGTTTTTTTACAAAATAATTCATATATAGAGAACGGTTTGATTGATTGAGTCCAAACTTAGCATGAAGTTTAACCTAACAATGATCTATCTCAAGGAAAATAAACGATTATATCCAATCATTCGTTTCAAAATAGCGGCTTTTTGAAAATTTCAAACCTAAATTACTCAAAAACCGTAAATTTTAACAAAAAATTTCAAGATACCTTTTTTGTAGCTCTTTTGATTCCCTATCGGGCGCTTTAACTGTAAAAACAATCGGATGAAGGATAATAGTAAAGTTATGTGTAATAATTATTGGTTTGTTCAACCCGGCACCCTATCCCAACACAGTAAACAGAGCAATATTGTATGTACATTTGCTGTCATTATCTTAAACCTTTATTATAAAAAAAAAAACAACATAATTATGTGTATAGAAGGTTCAAACTGTGTTGGCGCTCGGAGCACGCAGGGGTTTCCCCTAGTTCAATATAATTTTATGAGTTGAATCTTATTATAACTGCATTATTTTTACTTATTATATCATTTTTCTGTTTAAAATTTTGGTGATTTCAAACTGGCCGTTCAGTGGTGATTTTTTGTAAATTTTAAAGCTATTGTAGACTTCTCACCAAACTGTACAGCAACTAATTGTAATTCTAAATTGAATGTATAGTATAGTTTGGAAGTTAATACGTCCACTGTACAAAGCTATAATACATAGCTATACTATAGCTGCAGCTATACAAGCTATAGTAAAACTACTACCTATTCTAAGATTCAGTAATAGACTACCGGCGGTATTCTTGACCTTGTTCGTGATTCATTGTTTAAACAAAGCTATCTGTCGGCTAAAGGAAAGATCTATGTTTGGATGCGGGTGACGTCGTTTGCGCAAGTCTACGAAAACAATGCTCCAAGTTGAAATAGAATAAAGGGATTGAGAGGAGGGGAGATAGGTGCATGGATATTTATTTGTAGCCCTTAGCCTCCAACTCGGTTGATTGATATGTTAACGCTTTACGAGGTGGTTGGAAGTTGATACTAAAACTTTGAAGCATGTTACAAACTATTTAAACACGTAGCTAATTTATTTGAATCTATTGTTATTTTTTTAAACCATAATGCAGAGGAATTATGTGACCAAACTACAGATTTGTCACACTTGAAAAATTAAGTAGATAACCGATGTTCAATATCAGCTGTTCATTCTCATTGTTGCTAATTGTTGTTTATCGAAAGCAAATATCAGCTGATTCAGAATTCTGTAAAATCACAAATCATCATAAAATATAGTGTGTTCGATAAAAAAATCGAAAGTTGGCCTCCGATTTCCAATATAAAAACTGTCCTTGAAAATGAGAACTTGTAGCCTAATAAACAGACGGCTTTCGATAAACAACAATTTGCAACAATGAGAATGAACAGCTGATATTGAACATCTGTTATCAACTTAATTTTTCAAGTGTGACAAATCTGTAGTTTGGTCACTTAGTTCCTTTGTATTATGGGCTTTAAAAATTAACAAAAACAGTTCGTGTTGATTTTAAAAAGTAATTTGTTTGTCTAATCATTGGTTCAAAACGTTTTCATACAAAAAATCTTAAGCTCAGATAGAGTGTTTTTAAAACTGTACACCCTCTAACTTTTAAACGGTTAGTCGTATCAAAATAACACCAAGAATAAAAAAACTTAAAATAACTTGCAAAATTCAAAATCATCATACCGTGTTCCGTAAGAAATTCGAAAGTTGACCGCCATATTGGAAAATGGTAGCCATTTACAAATATTTTAACTACGTGTTTTTTAATTTCTCAAAAAACAATGAAAGGTTCCCCATTTAAAGTTTGCTGACAGATTTAGAGTTTACAAGATACCAAAGGTGGCCCATTTAAAAAAGACCAACTTCTATATTATTATTGTAGTAGCCAACTTAAAACAAATAGTGTATTATAAAAAAAGTTTTATAAAATCCTTAAATTACAGTATCGTCTGCCATTTATTAAACACGACTTGAATCACTGAAATATAATCAAAACACGGGGTTATTGGGAGATAAATATAAATTTTAAAAGTTTTATGGCGAAAGGGTTTAATGAACAGAAAAGTGAACATTATACATTTATGAAGATCACATTTGAAGTTTTTCCTATAGTTCATGATCTGTTTCAAGCCGGTAGTCAGGAAAACTATACCGGGGTCAGGTCAGGACTGGATAACACGTTCACTGCTTAGGACGCACATGTGAGCTTGACACTGAACACTATGAGAAGCGGCCGACACACAGTGCATTGAACGCCAACCCCGTATTGGGAGTATTTTCAATACACAGTGCATTGCGTGCTTCGCTCGCCAACCCCCGTATTGGGAGTGTTTTCAATACACAATGCATTGCGTGTTTTGTTAGAGTAAAGTATTTTTGTTGAACCTTCATAGTTTTCTTGTTTAATAGATCAGATCAAGCTCACATGAGAGTAAGGATGTAACCTACTGCATCCATGTGTATTGTACGTTGTGGTTTAATCAATTAAATCTAAATATCAGTATTCATGCAATACACAATGATGCAAAATATGTTCCTGGACCCTCTGTTGTCTATTTTATAATTTAATTTGCACTTTTTAAACCTAGTATTAATTTTTACCACTAAATTTGGGGATTCCTGGGGGACTCCCCCCCCCCCCTCCCGTGGCTACATCCTTGGACTGTTTTACATGGGTCGTTATGACACACTGTCGAGCTCCATCTTATAATAGCAACTTGAAGCATAAGCCATTCACTAAACATTTCCAATTTAATACAGTATACCCCTAATCGTACTTTCGCTCTCTCTCTCTCTTGTTTCTAGGCTTGTCAGTTTCCGAAAAAACACTTGTGACTGTTAACTTTTCCACTAATATTAAACTACGACTCGTCACCAATAACCAGTAGACTATATTACACAAATCCCCACGTGTTCGAATATCAACACAGAACTCAAAAAGGAATAAACAAATCTTGCAATAACTCAAAACTTGTAAGGAATCATCTTGTATAATGTTTTCTTATAATCCTTCAAAACCATTTTCATCCATGTGCTATTTTAAGGCTCGGCAGGAATGAAAAAATATTTCTGATTTGATCCCAGCGCTACAAGTGGCAGAGCTATACACTATTAGTATTTAGTTTGCTAGTTTTTCATTCTTCCGCTAGCAAACATAGGGCAGCTTCATAAAGGCGGAAAATAGAGGATTACAGGCTTAACCCTAACTGTAAACGTACTGAAATGTGCATGCGTGTGTGTGATTAAACACAGCTTTCTCTCACACATTGAACATTAACGGATATATTATTTTTCTAGTATTCCTCCGCTGTTGATGTGATAACAGCCAGAGCGCAGGCTTAACATTTGAGTAGGGACACATATTCGGCTCGTATCTGCTTCCATAATAATGTGAATTCTTTCGTCATAAATTATCCAAAATTATTGAAATTACTTTTATTTTAAAGGTAATTAATTAATTAAACTTTGAATGTGGTGATAATTTTACATTTTTGATATTTGCATTATTGATTAAGAAAAAAATCGCAAACTTTCATTTTGAGTTAAGTCAAAGGATAAATTTCGTTAAAAACAAATTTTTTAAACTAAAAGATATCCACATTCGGACTTTCCTAACCTTTAAAATGACACATTCAGAATAATTTTCTGATAATTATTACTCCAGTAATCTTATTACCCGTTTAACATTGCTCTTAAGGGAGTTGAAATTCAAGATGGTGATCTATGTACTGATTGATATCTGGTACTGGTTGTAATCATCAGTCTTCCAGAGTTTTGCCTTTACACAAACATCCAGAGTTATTATTGCACTACGGCAATAAATTGTGTTTTCTCTAATTCAAGAACACACAAAGCAGTCTCCTCGAGACTATTAACCACAAGTCGCCGAGTTAAATAGTTTACCTTTAAACCTAATAATGTTTATATGTCTAAACAACAACAATTTAAATATTTGTGCTTTTGTAAGGTAATTTAAACCAGGTTTTGTCCCAAGACATTTAAATCAATTAATAACTTGGTTCGTCAAATAAATCTTTAATATAAACTAGTGGACCGGGCAATGCTTCGCTATTGCTTTATTTACCTAACCTAAAATTATATTCAGTTTTTGATCCAAATCAGTTGTTGATCAAAATCAGCTATTGATCAAAATCAGCTGTTTTAAGCTTTTCATACGAACAGCTGTTTTTTGTGCCCCCTGATAAAATTAAAAGAAGTCTTTCTTCTTCTTCCTGCTTAAGATTGACCTTCCATAAGATTAACATGGCAACTTTGAGGGCCACTGGGGCGAAGCCCTTAACATACATTGAGCTCATTTTAAGGGAAGCACAACTTCAGAGTGAGCTCTGTAAAATGACACCAAAAACATCAAAATCGGTTAAAAACTCTAGGAGGAGTTCTACTCACAAAATAACCCCTAGCAAATTAATTATGTATAGATAGATAGATAAACGGTACCAAGAACTGGCACATTATACCTTCTCAGAAACATATTTAAATTATTAAACAGATTCACTGTGACTTCATAATTGTGTTAAAGTAGGAGGTGGGGGACACATTAAAGTAGGAGAGTAACTAATAAATATTATTATTATTATATTATTAAAACTATTCGATCGATTTCGAACAAATTTGCACCAAACATGTCAATTAGGCCTGTATAGATGCACGAAAAAGGTTTTGAAAAACAACTCCTTTTTTAGTCAAAAACCCCCAAAAATCAGTTTTATTATTATTAATATTACCTAAACGAGAATTTTTAGAAAGATATTGTTTTTTTGCATATGGTAGGGTACATTAAGGGCTACAAATAATCCAAATTTTATCAAAATCGTTAGATCCGTTTTTGAGAAACTTTGATTTTTCTTGTTTTTTGGCCATTTGGGGGGGACCCCTTAAAAATCTAAAATTTCAAAAAATTAAAAAATGCCTGGAGATATTCCAGAACTACACCTACATACCAAATTTCATCAAAATCGGACCTTTGGTATGGTCTCCAGCTATGTACACATCCTAACAGACACACAGACACACGGACAGATATCACCAAAAAACACTTTATTGGATTCAGGGAGCACCAACACAGATAACAGATAATTCCACTAAACAATTTTTTGGGGTTCAGGGAGCACCAAAACAGATAATTCCACTAAAAATTTAAATTCGAAAATTTTAACGAAAACTATACTTTCTCCATTTTTATTATACTACGTATAGGAGGAGACAATAAAAAGGCCAGGTTTAATGTTAAATTTATGCACCTCCAATTATGCAATAGGATGGGTAAATATTTGAAAGACTGGACAGATTTAAACGAAATGTTATGAATACTTCAGACACATTTTGAATTCAAATATAAAACATACATCTCAAAATCTTTCTTCTAAATAGCCTATGATTTAAAAGAAAGAGGTAGAACGTGATGTTCGCATACAAGTTTACACTTACAAACATACTTACATATTAAAGTATGTTTAATATGACTCTTCTTGCTATTTTTATCATTCCTAAGTTCACAAAAAAAAACATACTTTGAAGATTCCTGGCCATACTTCTGACATACTTCTAGCTTGGAGACTATCAACCAACTATAAGGCACGGGTAACTCTTTTAGTACCTTGTGGAAGCATCTTATATTTTCCCCATATTATTTAATTTTGTTTTAAATTTTATGTAAAATTTTTCATATACATTATAACGAATTGCTTTGAATAGATCTACCTTTAAAACTTGATTAAAATTTATAAGTTTGTTTGTCGCAGAAAGAATCAATATTATTGTTATAATGTTATAATCAGTGCTGCCCTCAAAAGGTTTTGTAATAAAATTATAGAAAAGCATGATCTTGTTTTACACATTAAACATTTCATTGTAATTTGTTTTAATCTTTGCAAAATAAATCTGGAAATATACCTACAACTAAATTATAACTTATATAATATGTGTCACTGAAGATGACGACTTTGTCGTTGAAACGCGTTTGAAAATAAACGTATTTTTGTGAGAATTGTGTTCTGTATTTTATTTTCAATTTTAGAAATTTACAATATGATAGGACTGTTCAGAGTCTTTGAAATAGTCAAAAATAAAATTACACTTACAGTGAGTAGATATTAATACATTTTGTTTATATATTTTTTTTTATTTGTAGTTTATCTTTAGTGTGCTTTTGTATGTACACGCTGAAATTTGTTTCTTCAACAAGAACTGAATATAAAAACGTACAACATTATGTGAATTTAGAACATTCCAAAAGTCCGAAATTATGTAGGCCTATCATTAAAAAGCTATTAATATTTCCATTAAAATTTGCTGCTCTCACATTATCAACCACATTAAAAAGCTCTCTATAAAGTTGGTACATCCATGTTCAGGAACTTATAAACCCTCGAGCAATGATCATTTCCCCTTTTTTGTTTTTAGAAAATGTTTATATTAGTTCTTGACGACATGGTAGTAATGTCACATTCAATTGTTACAGCCACAAGAGCATTTAGTTTCCTTTGCCCCAAGTGTCGTAAGCAGTTTTCCACTCGCTTCACTGCTAAAATGAGTCTTCGCCCCTACAGTTCGTTACGGCTTTTCTCAAAATAATTCTCAGAATTTATCATCATTGGGAAATATTTTGTAATGATTTATATCTTTGATGACAAGTACAAGGGGTAAGAAATATTTTGCTCATTTTCTGTATTAGACCAGTAAAGTTAGATAAATAAACGGTACCAGGAACTGGCACATACTTTCTCATAAACATATTTAAATTATTAAACAGATTCATTGTGACTTCATAATAATTGTAGGTGGATAGGAGAGGTGATATTTAAGTAGGAGATTAACTAATAAATAGTATTATTATTAGCTAGAGAGAAAACTAATCGATCGATTTTGAACAAATTTGCACAAAACACGTCTATTAGGCTTGTAAAGATGCACGAAAAAACGTTTTGTAAAACTACCCCCTTTTCGGCTAAAAAAACCCTCAAAATGAGTTATTATTATTATTAGCTAAACAAGAATTTTTAGAAAGATACGGTTTTCTGCATAAGGTAGGGTACATTACGGACTACAAATAAGCCAAATTTGATCAAAATCGGTAGAACAGTTAAAAAAAAAAAATTATTTTTTGGGGTTTTTTTTGCATAAAAGGGGGTTCTTTTTCAAAAATTTTCAAAACCTTTTTTCGTGCATCTATACAGGAATACTTGACATGTCTGGTGCAAATTTGTTTGAAATCGATCGAATAGTTTTCGCTCTAGCTTTATATACATACAGACAGACATTTTGTAAAAACCATTTTTTTCGACTCAGGGAGTCCCAAAACGGATATTTCCACAAAAATCTCAATATTGATTTTTTGCGATCACTATACTTTCTCTATACTATATTATAGTGAGAAAGTCAAAAAGGCCCGTAGTTGGAACAAATAAAAGCGAACTTGGAAATGGTTTTAATCTATGTATTCTGTATCTAACAAAAAGAATTTAAATTTGCGGCGTCACGGCCTTGATCTTTTCTGTCATCTTTACAGATGACTTACATTAGTACAGAAAAAGCACTACGTAAGTTCACTTGACCAAAATTCAAAATTGAGGTAGTTATTAAAAAACTAATTAGATTATCTACAACTATTATTGTATAAATTTTGTTATAGGATAGATCGTAAGATGGTATTAAAACTCAAAGTTTACGAAATGAAAAATTCAAAAAAATGTGCATTGTTTAACCAACCGTTTTGAATTTACCTCTAGATACATTTTTTATGTTTTGGTAGTCATTTGTTGCAGAATTTAATATTAAAACATTTTTATAACTATGTTTTTGATCAAGTAGATAGTTTTTTAGTTATTCTTTATAAACTAGAAAAGTTTGAAATTTTCGCCGGTTAATGAAAGTATTGCTTAAAACTCTACACAGAAATCGGCGCAAATTTGGATTTTTCTGATTAGAGGCAGAACACATAAATTAAAACCTTTTCCAGCTTTACCTCAATTTTGCCCAACCAAAGTTCTAACCAATTTTACTGGACTATATTATTTTGCATATTTCCGGGATCCTCAGAAATAATCTGGTAGCTCAGAAGTTCTTGAGCTGTGTACATTCTTCTGGAAAATCCATTAAATTTTCAGGAAGTCGTTATAATTGATTCATGAATACAATAATTTATATGGATTTGAAATAAATACACCTTCCCAGTTCCCATATTCTTTATCTCTGAACTAGAAGCTCGAGTGAAACAAAGTGATAAAAATGTATAATTCAGTTTTAAGTGAAGCGGGAATATTGTTTGAAGCTGAAATCGCAAAAGTTGGTTTTAATCAATTTACCAGGATTACAGTTACTCCTTTTCATTTACGTTCAAAATATGATCTTACTAAACATACGTTTTCATTTATAATGGTAGTACTTTAAATTAACTTGTTACCAAGTAACATATTTTAAATATTGAAGTTTGTAGAACAATATTATGTTTTAGTAAAGAAATTATTTTTCAGGTAATAGTACTTTACAAATACGTAAACTGTTTACACTTGTGAGCACAGATTCAAATGTAAATAAATCATTTTCACGGTCAGAATGTGGCAATCTTTCCAGAAGGTGGAAACTGCGTTGTGAAATGTATTTTTAGACGCATTCTTGTCGAGCCAAGTTCCAGCTCATCTCCTGAAATCAAGACGCAGGGTGTTTAACTGAAGGTTCGATGGAATTCGTTATTTGTTCATTTTTAACCTAATAAAACTGCGCTTAAATATTACACCAATTTTTTCACACACCCACACAATTGAAGTAATTACGAGTTTAATAATACACTCAAAGCGGTTATAAAACATCAAAAAGTTAAGTTTTATTTATTTATCGAAAGCCCTCTGTTTGTTAGGCTACAAGTTCTCATTTTAAAGTACAGTTTTTATATTGGAAATTGGAGGCCAACTTTCGATTTTTTTATGGAACACCAAATTTTGTATGATGATTTTGGATTTTACTGAATTCTGGATTCTGAATCAGCTGATATTTGTTTTCGTTAAACAACAATTTGCAACAATGAGAATGAACATCGGTTATCAACTTCATTTTTCAAGTGTGATAAACTTTTGTACTTTTGTAACTTAATTCCTCTACATTACAGTTTAAAAAAATAACAATTAATTGTTGATTTTAAAATGTTATTTGTTTGTCTAAACAATGCTTTATTAATTTTGAGAGCGTTTCCATTGGTTCAAAATGTGACCATACAAAAATACCATTACGCTCAGATATGGTGTTTTTAAAACTTCATACCTCTCTATTTTTTGAACGATTGGTCGTACCGAAAAAAACACCAAGAACAAAAAGTCTTCAAATAACTTGCAAAATCATCATAAAATATAGGGTGTTTCATAACAAATTCGAAATTTGACCGCCATATTGGAAAATGCGACCGTTTACACATATTTTAACTACATATTTTTTGAATTTCTCAAAAAAACAAGAAAAGCTTCCCCATTTTAGGTTTGCTGTCATATTCTATAGTTTACAAGATATATAGAAAAGACACACTGCAAACAATATACTATGTAGGCTACTAGTCCGCCAACACACATTTTCTTTCCGCGAATCTCCTAGCAACCCATTATGAACCCCAGGTTGAGAACCGCTGCTAAAGACTATTACAGTACTAACATAAAATTATTTAAATAATTTAACAAACAAGTAATTTCCAATACAGTTCATTAAGGTTTTTAATATTAGTGTGTTTTATAAAATTAGCCTAAAATTAAAATTTTTCGTCTTACGCTGTCCTCATTAAATCAAATAATCAGTAGGTATTCTCCTAATATTATTTGATTTTTGAAACTTTTACACATAATTTCAAATAGGCTGTGCTTTAAAATAAAATTTAATTTAAAATGTAATTTATTGCAAATGCAAAGTAAATGTAAGTTGTGTAGTTCAAACATCTCCATACAAACATTTTGCACTCGTTATCAAATTAATAAACAAAGACGGTAATAGAAATCAGAGTTGTTTATTACTAATCAAGTTCTGTTACTAATTGTCTCATGTGGCCTTTCTAAACACTTACATCCAACTTCTACTTCCTTTAAACATACCTGTCTTTGGCATACTTCAACAGCTTTATCCACTTAATTTTTTCCAGCAGGAATAACAAAGCAGTATTCAAAAACTTGAAGGCATAGCCATCATTTCAGATTGAATACAATTTCTGAACTGCGTATTTTGCCGTTGACGAATTGTGCCAACTGACATACGAAGTAGTTTAAAAAAACATTCGGTCATCATCTCTCAAGTCTTCAAATAATGTGTAGAGCACCCCAACTTCCTCGCATCTGTGGTTAATTGGATGAACCCAGCGAAGGCGATTGCACCTTTGTCTTTTCCGACGACGATAAAAAGACCATAATGCAATGATTTGTTCGCGTTCCATACTTTCAACAGAACTTCAACAGAGTCTGCAAAGAGCAAATAATTTTTTTTGTGTGGTTAAAATAGTAGGCCTACAGTGTGAAAATCAACAGACCACGATTCAAAACGTGCAGTCGAAAACGTATAATGTGTAAAGACCGTTCCTGGAGACAGCACCCGCACAACTAAAACCATCAAGGTGCATTTGGTCACGTAGGCCACTGAGCAGAGAGACTATACGTTAGTCGTGTGGCTCCAGTAGCATTGGACGGCTGTAGTGCGACTAAAAATCGTGCCCGTGTTGTAACCGGATAATATGAAAGGTCTCAAGCTATTCATCAGTCGACTAGAAAAAGTTGCCCGTGCGGTTTATTACCGCAAGATCAAAATGTTGTAATGTGTAACTTATGCTTAATGCCTAGCTTGAAGGACTTGTCATCAGACCTCTCTCCACTGGACTTTGCATACAGCGGCAATTTACCATAAGATTCCATACACAGCTCATATTTACTATAAAATCGACATGCCACAATATATAGGGTGATCATAACCGTAATTCAGATTGTTTTCGTACCATTCGTCTCGGAACACATTTTGTAGTCTGTGAAATGTAAAAATTATTGTACATTTACGAAATAAATCATTTTAAAATATCTCTGTGTATGGAGTCTTTAGGAACATTGGATGTTGGACATTTTCTAGGGCCGCTATTTAGAAAATGTAAAAATTAATTACTGTATTGAGTAAACCAGCCGAATGTTGGGGTCAATCAATGTTTATTTTAAGAGCTACATTCTCAAACATGTGAAGACAGTTAGAACTGACAAATGGATTGGAAAACTACCAAATGCATTTACTGTGAATTTAACATTCTCCATGATTTAGTATTGGCTTATTGAGATGGTCTAAGACAAGGGTGTGGTGGCAAAATTCAAAATCAAATTTAAGTAGGCTACATTTATTTTGAATCTTTTGAAATTATTTTTTGGAACAGTTCCTTAACGCGGGTTGCGGTAGGAAGTAACAAATATGAAATGTAATGCGCGTAACGAAAAAAAAGTGTTATTAATTGGTTGCTACTGCACGAACAAATAATATAAAATACGAGTAACGAAAAGTGTTATAAAATTGGTTGCTATGGCAATGAATGTAAATACATTCAAGAAACAATTATGTGTTTTGTTCATCAATTTAAATTAAGAGGTGGTCGGTTCCGTCCGGAGTAGTTCAGATATTATTGTCAAGCGCTGAAATATATGTAATAAACATAAAATGTTGGTTCATCAGTCTAGGCCTATCCTAAAATTATTGTGTGTATATTTAATTTATTTTACCTGCCTTAATGGCAACATTTATACAATAATTGGGCCTAGAAAGTAATTTTAAGTCTAGGCCTAACCTAAAGTTATTGTATGTATGTTGCCGTTAAAACAGGTAAAATAAATTAAACATACACACAATAATTTTAGGTTAGGCCTAGACTAATGAACCAACATTTTATGTTTATTGAATATATTTACAATGAATGTACATTTAACTGTGTTTACCATCTTAGCTTTGATGTTATAATTAATTTTACACTTTTATTATAATAACATTAAACGTATGGAAACAGTAAATATGTGTATAAAGAACAAACTAATAATAAACTACAATTGAAAGATTAAAATTGTGTGATTTATTGCCGTTAAGGCTGGTAAAAGAATTGAAAAAAGGCATGATAAACTTCGTTCCTGACGGGGGTCCGAAGACACCACACATTTACTATTTTTTGTGTGTTTCTTCCTTTGTTATTTGATTACATAAAAAATATATTTTGTTTATAACAAAAATAATTGTTCTACTTGTAAAATAATCAAGTTATTTAGTTACATATTTCATCGTAGTTTCGATCAAAATAAGTTGGTACCTTATCATGACAATTTGTCTAATTAATTCAAAAGCAAGGGACACTTTCAGTTCGAATTCACAGCAAGAATAATATGATTCGGTTCTCAATACTCAAAATTATCACAGTCATGGAATTACAGCTAAGGCTGTAAGCTAAATTTCAAAACTATGCCTCTTTTTTTAATAATTTTACTAAAATACTCTTAAGACTCTTAATACAGTTTTCAAGTTATAGATGTCAAAAAAGTGTTTTTATTGTTAAATCTTTGAAGTAACAAGTGTGTGTACCTGCTTATAGATTTCAAGTGGTAAGTTTGGTATTTGGATAGTAAAGGCGAAGTCCAAGTCAAGCCTATGTCACTTTATACTTCACAATAACTCAGTACAATATTAGAAAAAAATAACCGGCAAATAAAATGAAAATAATAAATAAATTTAAATTAATCTTAAAATTATAGAGGACGTGTATAAAATAATAAACTGCCATGAACTTCAACAAATTAGTAAATACTTTTCAAGTAAAACAGCTATTTCTTATTTTAAGTAATTTCTTTATTTTAGAACTTAACGATTAGTAAAAAATATAAACGGCTTGATTCTGTATTTCTGTTCTAAACGCTTTTTACTGGAACAATTTATTTTTTAAGATACAGTTTTAAGACTTACACATATACAAATTGTATGTTATATAAACGATATTTAGTTTATTTTTAGTTTTGTAACAATCAAGATTCTGCAGAATACATTACCGGTATATTATAATTTTTGGTAATTACATTTTAAATAATACATTTTTGTTTATCATCACACTAAACTTTCCAAGTAAAACAAGTTCATTTGTACATTATTATGATAGCAAAGGAATGATTGCTGTCTGAAAGGACATTATAGGTTGTAAGTTAAGGAAATTCCATGAAACATTAATAAAATTAAGTAATAAGATGTAACAAAATCATGTGTTATTTCTTCGTTTAAAAAATGTTTTAATATATTTCATTCTACTGAAATAGTTTAAAAATTAATACTATTTATTTTAAATTGATAAAAGTTTTAATTTCCACTCTATTTTGGATGAGTAAGTTGGTCCAAGAAATAAAAAAACGATACTATTGTCCTTATCACTTTACGATTAATTTCATCTCGACTTAAAACGAGACTTGCTTCTTTTCTGTTGTTGATTTCACACTGACGCGTTTGCTGACGCGAACCTGTGATGAGTCCTCTGTGTCAGCTACCAAAGCTTTAAGCCCTGCTAATCTCTTCTCCCTTGCAGCTCCTCGATCCGCCAGTTCTTCCATCTCGGCATCGATGTCCGCTAAGCGGGCTCTTGATTTACGAGCACGAGCCATCGCCGCTAATTCGTCAACGCTATCTTCCGCTTCTTTAAGAGCTCTCGACGCCGGCTTAACCTGAGTCCATTTAGAAAAGGAATCGTCTTCGTCGTCGTTCGATCTCAAAGTCCTCTTCTTGAAGAAAATATCGTCTTCGAGCGATTGCTGCGTCTTTCCGTTTATACCGACGCTATCTAATAATTTTTCGGACATGTTGATTCGTTTTTTTACATCGCTTCTTCTTGAAGAAAAATTGTCCAACTCGTCTTCTAATGTTGTTCTTTGAGCTCGTGCTGCTTTGATCCTTTTCAATGTGGAGTTTACCTCTTCGTCGAAATCGTCTTCAGTATCGCGAAGGAGTGATGATCGATTTGTAGCTCCGTTGGTTTTGTTCGATTCGAAGTCTTCGAAGAGCTTGGAAGCTCGACTCGATGGAGTGCTGTCGTCGAATGCTGAAGATGAATCCGGACGTCCGGAATACTTCCTGTCTAGACTGTCTAATGTAGGTTTGTAGTAGCGTTCCCCAAGGTTGTAGTTGCAGTCGTATACCTTCGTGCGTCTTGGTCTTCGAGACATGTTCCTGCACAAAGAAAAAATGTTAAATTAATTAACATTTAATTATAAATCAAAATATAACTATCAATATTCTATTCTTTACTCGTTTGCTGTGAAGCCAAGAGAAATAATTATTTCTTCGTGAATGTAACGAATGTGTATCTTTCTAATTCCTTTTAAAACTATTCCGTCTTGGTTTCGGGTCACTAATGCGGATCTTATATTCTGCAGTAAACTCCCGATTATGCGCGGAATTGACTTGCGCTGATAATCCGCAAAATTACCGATAGCGGCTAAACAAAACAAAACTATAAAACAAAACAAAACTGCTTTAAATCAGTTTATTGTACATTCAAGATGGCGGATTAATTTTTTGAAGTCTGAATAAAATATTATTTTTACATAGACTACCCTCAAATTTGCCTTACAAACGAAATATTAAGCCGTTCTCAGACTTTTAACCCACCCTTTATATAACATTTATCCTTATCTACGCACAAAAATATTGACAGTAAAAAATACCAATACACATATTTAGAGGACATTTTAATATGAATAATAGTTGTTTGGTGCAGGTAGCAGGTACATAGACCCAAACTAAAGAAATGCTAATGGCATGTTATGCAAAAACCATATTGTTTCAAAACTTTTCAATATTTTTATTTATAACCCTTGTACTTGAAGTGTGCGTTGTATTCAGACAAATATTTCTAATAATTAGCAGTAATAATTGGCAACTCTCGAAAAGATAAAAATAACACCAGAAACTATTACTGTCCAGCTTACGAATTTAGGTTCGCAGCCATGTTTGTTCTGGCCATAAAGACAAGTAAACACATAAAAAATATCTAAATATAGCTCATCCACAATTAGGCACTGTGTATTGTTCAAGTTCGTTTCTAAAGGTTTGAATTGTAAGAGTTATAGAAAACCTTTCCTTCTTAGGTCAGATTTTATTTAGTGAGTGACCCTGTGGCGCACTGACGAGGGATGGGACGAACGGGAATGGTCCCCCTCCCTCCAGAAGGTCTTTTTAGTAATGTGGATTTTATTTTAAACTACTCGATCGTTGAATACGTAGTCGATTTTCAGTTAAAAATTACATTTATGATTAAATTCGTGATGTTATCACGGAAAAATCGTTCTTTTTTTAAATAAATATGATCCGTACCCTACGCAATCATGATTTCTAACAATGATGTTCGAGTCCCGGCGCGGCGGTCTGGTTCATGATTTGACGGTATACGAGCGCTGATACCGCCGCGTTGATAACGCTGAAAACCGGGTGTCAAAAAACCCTTAATTTTCTACTATTGAACAGACGATTATGTGACAAGAAATTAAAGGAAGTTAAATATTTAAAATTCTTAAATCTGCACAATATTTACTATGAAAATGTACCGATTATGCAGTTAACACAAATATTTTCAACTCAATTGCCTCCTCTTTCATATTTTCGGTTTTTACAAACATATACATATGCAATATAATATAATATAATATAATATAATATAATATAATATAATATAATATAATGTAATGTAATGTAATGTAATGTAATGTAATGTAATGTAATGTAATGTAATGTAATGTAATGTAATGTAATGTAATGTAATGTAATGTAATGTAATATAATATAATATAATATAATATAATATAATATAATATAATATAATATAAATAATATAATGTAATATAATATAATATAAATATAATGTAATTTATAACAAAATATTGTGCAGATTTAAGAATTTTAAATATTTAACTTCCTTTAATTTTTTGTCACATAATCGTCTGTTCAATAGTAGAAAATTATGGGTCTCTCTTGAGATCTCTGATTTTTTTTGTACAGATTGGTTTTTTCAAAGTTTCTATGTTTAATTTTTTTTTATTTGTCTATAAATTAATACTTGTATATTGTTTAGGCTATTTAACTTTTTAAATTAATCACTTTCTACAGATTGTCTTGTATGAGATTTTATTGTCAATCTGTTAGCTGCTTGATTAACTAAACCCTTTAGTCAGTGAACGATGGTATTGCTATATTTTCTTACTCTTTGTAATTAAGAATACTTTCATTACAATAATTTATACAAGCAGAAGTGACAAAGAAAATACTTGCATGATGTTTCTAGAAAACAAGTTTTACACCTAACTTTGGTTATTTAAGTTGTGTGATTTTGTAATTCTTGTGAACTGCTCACGTGGCAAAACAATAAAACTTATTTATTGAAGAAATAAATAGATTTGGCTGTTACCGACTGTTGCGATTGCGTAACAACTTGTAATTCCCGGTTCATCACCAGTAAATAAATAAACGGTACCAGGAACTGGCACATACTTTCTTTAAATTATTAAACAGATTCACTGTGAGTTCATAATTGTAGGAGGGATAGGAGAGGTGATTGAAGTAGGAGATTAACTAATAAATATTATTATTATTATCTAGAGAGAAAACTATTCGATTGATTTCGAACGAATTTGCACCACACGTCAATTGGGTCTGTATAGATGCACGAAGAAAGGTTTTGAAAAAAATTGAAAAACAACACCCTTTTTGGCCAAAAAACCCCCAAAAATCAGTTATTATTATTATTAGCTAAACGAGAATTTTTAGAAAGTTGCTGTTTTTTGCATATGGTAGGATGCATTAAGGGCTAAAAATAAGCCAAATTTTATCAAAATCGTTAGAGCCTTTTTTTTATAAAAAAACAAACTGATTTTTTTAGGTGTTTTTGGCCAAAAAGAGGGTTGTTTTTCAAAATGTTTCAAAACTTTTTCGTGCATCTATACAGGCCTAATCGAAATTTTTGGTGCAAATTTGTTTGAATAGTTTTCTTTCTAGCTTTGTATTACAGGCAGACATTTTGTAAAAACCACTTTTTTTAACTCGGGGGGTCCCAAAACGGATATTTCCACAAAAATTTCAACATCGATTTTTTTTGCGATCACTATCCTTTCTCTGTACGTTAGTATAGTGAGAAAGTAAAAAGTTTCCCCTCTCTGAAATACTAATAAGGTTTCAGCTATCAATTTTCTGCCTCCGTCCCGACCGTCCGTCAAGGCTAATTCGTTTTACGCCTGAAATTATTACGTTATGCAATTAACATACCAACGAGTACATGTTTTGCCTTATTTGCCCCTTACATAAACGCTGTAGACAGAGTTGACCGATAGGAATATTAATTAAAAAGTAGATTTTTAGGCGTTGAAAGCGGTAGGCGCTTTTAGCCTTAAAAAACAAAAAAATACACAAAGTATTTAAGGAAAACATTCTATTGACTTTATATGTTGTTAGGACTTAATGAGTACATATTAACACTAATCAAATACTCGCACTAAGGAAATTAGCTGGTTTTCATGAAGCAGTCAAGTTTTGGTAATATTATAAGTGTCCGTACCAACAATTTTAAACTGTTTGAAAAATTTAGAAATTTCTCCCTTTTAAAGTATATTAAAGGGTGCCGATATGAAACCCTATGGTATCTAGGATTCAAGATAATATAGAGAAACCGTATGCTTAGTTTGTTTATTAGATACCAATAAATGACAATATCAACGATAAAATTACAAGTAATATTTTTTGAACCACACTAAATAAATACTCCATATATCAGTTGGTTATTCATGATTTAAATGCAGAAATGACTCTGAAGTAACAGAAAAGAGATATATAGGCCTACTTCTGTGATTACGAACAAAATAAGTTGGTATTAAGTATATAATACATAGTAGCCTACGATATTGTAACTGACAGTTTCAACAAAGGTACATTTGCGTTTTTTGCGTATTTTAGACAGCTAGTAACTGCTAAGTTAAAGATAATGACAGCAACTGTACCTACCATATTGCTGTGTTTATTGTGTTGTATAGGATGCCGGGTTGAACAAACCAATTATTACACATAACTTAATTATTATCCTTCATCCTATTGTTTTAACAGTTACACCACCTGATAGGGAATCAAAAAGGCTACAGAAAATGTATCTTTAAATGTTTTGGTAAAATCTACGGTTTTTGATTAATTTAGGTTTAAAACTTTCAAACAGCCGCCATTTTGAAACGCATAATTGGATAGAATCGGTTATTTTTCTTGAGATACATCATCGTTAGGTTGCCAAGTTTGAACTAAATCAGTCAAACCGTTCGCTAGGTATGAATTATTTTGTAAAAAAAAGCGATTATCTGGAAAACAAAGCGTTTTCGGGCCTATGTTTATATGTACTTTTTTTCTTATTTTTAGCTATAGAAAGAGCTTCCAAGAGATTGCCGCATAGTTCTGAATCACCCTGTATAAATATTTTTGTAGAGTTAATGTAGCTGATGATCCGACTAATGCATTTATTTTACACATCTATCCAGTTTATTGTCATGTGTCTTAAAGGAATCTACTTTTAATTTTGGCTCAGAGTTAGTCTGTTTTACATCATGAATGTTATATTTAGACTGTATACTTTTCCTGCGTTCGTTAAGCATACTCTGTTTATTAAAAAAACATCATCATTTCAATACAAGTAAATATTATGATTACTTAATTTCCTGAATAACTGTTTAGCAAGAATAAGTTAATTTTTTATTTTGAAAGTGAGATCATATCCTGATCTTATATTTTGTTATTGATTTAAATAGTTGAATGGTTATTTTCACAATTAGTTGTGTCCTAAATGTGCAAAATTTAAGTAATCCATGCTTTGAAAAATCAATACTACAAATTATTTTGTAAGACACACACACGCTTCAGAGAGGGTTAAACAAACATTAATATTTGCTTTGACCAAAGAAAATTGTAAAGAATTATAATTATGATATAGTAATTTGAACATGATATTTGTTTGAAAGTGGTAAAAAGTGTACAACTCCATTCATAAGCATCCATAAAACCAACAATGCAGTAAATTTACAGCAAAAAGCGTTATTATTTAGTACAATGAGGAAATAATTTAAACTAGTACAACAGTAAGATATTCAAAATTAAAATACAATAATATGTTCCCATAATCAACTCCTACAAAAGCGAGTGTACGTCCGTACATAAGTACATACATACGAACGTACGTAAGTACGTGAGTAACAGTATAATATAACAGCTGATTTCACCCATCATCTGTAATGCTAAAACAAAACCTAGCGTAGATTATACTTGGGGGTTATGTTTACAACTTGTGAAGTTGATTTTCTTAAAATATGAGTGTAAGAACTAAAATGTAGGCTATAATACGTTATAAGATTTCCTTTGTGGTTATAAAATTAATATAAATACAACCTTTTATTGTCAATATATATAAATATTCATGTACACAAGTTTAAATACGAGAATCTATTCGTTTAGCTTCGGAAACATTCGTACATCTTCGTATAACACATTCAAAGATGATAGTTTTGAATGTGAAACCATTCTATAGGGAATCAAAAGGGTTACAAAAAAGGTGTCTTGAATTTTTTCGTTAATACGTACGGTTTTTGCGTAATTTAGGTTTGGAATTTTCAAACAGCCTAAATTTTGAAACGCATAATTGGATATAATCGTTTGTTTTTCTTGGGATAGATCGTTGTTAGGTTAAACTTCATACCAAGTTTGAACTCAATCAGTCAAACGTTCTCTAGATATTAATCATTTTGTAAAAAAAAATAGCAGATATCTGGAAAACGAAGCATTTTTGGGACTATGTTTATATAACTTTTTCTTTACTTTTACATGTAGTGCTTATACATGCAGTAAAAGCAAATTCTTGTAAACCTAGTCTACTTATTTAAATAAAGAAAAAGAAAATTCTCAGAATTGTAACTTTTTTCTATTTTGAGTTTAAAATAAAATACGCCTTTATAGAAACTGTACATAAACTCAAAATATTTGTTAAACTATTTTTTCACAAAGTAAATGAATTGTCCAACGCTTTCTGAGCCAAATTAATTTGATTTGGTTTTAAAGCTGTTACACACAACTGCACCAGACACGTGTTTGGCACTTCTATAGGTTTGCAAAAATATGTGTTTTGCTTGAAATAAATTTAAAGCAACATAATTGCGTAACGTTATAATAATACTTAGTTTTTAAATAGTTGGAAAAAGTTAGGTAACAATAAAAACGTTCTTTTTATAAACTGGTAATTGAAGAGCACTGACAAACAAAGAGAACAAATTTTATTCTGGGATAAGGATAAGTTTAACATTACTTCACTTTTAGGGTATTATAAATGGTTAGGTAATAATTATTATAAACATGTAGAAAAATTATTAATTTAAAAACATATTTAAAAAGTTAAATTATTAATTACGTGTGCAACAAATAGTTTGTTGTAGAAGGTTTTCTAGGTTGAAATCACGCAATTTACTAGTAAACTCCCGTGAAAATCCCAAGAAGATTAGTTAGATACACATAAGAAATACATTATTTAAAAAAATACTATTTAAAAACAATGAATTGTCTTTATCTAGGGCTACCTAACTATGCTAACGGGGATTTTTAACTAGGTAAATGTGTACAATTAAAAGGATTATAAAACTGTAGGCCTATTTGTTAAAATTTTGTATTTATATACGTTATTATATATCTGAAAAAGATAACAAAAATAGTTGCTTTTAATTGCTTTTTATTTCATATTGATACATCAAATGATTTAGAACTGAATAAATTAATAATCGAATATGTTTATATGTTTTACGAAGATGTACGAATGTTTCCGAAGTTAAACGAATAGGTATTTCTTCTTTAAATTTGTATAAAAGAATATATTGGTGATAAAAGGTTGCATTTATATTCAGTTTATAACCTCAAAGCAAATCTTATAACGTATTATAGCATACATCAGTTCTATAACTCATATTTTTAAAAATCAACTTCACAAGAATTATAATGATTGAAAATTGAAGTTGTAAACATAACCCCAAAGTATAATCTACACTGGGTTTTGTTTAAATATTACAGATGACATGTGAAATCAGCTGTTATATTGTATGTTACTCACGTACGTATGTATGTACACTCGCTTTTATAGGAGTTGATATGTTTAGTTTGCTTGAACGACAATCATGAAACGACACGATCTCATTTATCAACACTGATCGAAAATAGTAATAAAGTGTTCATTTCCGTTGGTATTTAGATCCTTATGTATTCACAGCTAATACAGAATTCATTGGTATAAAAATGATTTGAAAATTAACTAGACAAACGTTTTCCCAGGGCGTAAATAGATAACAAGAGTAGGTATATATAAGTTTGGTAAAAACAGCAAATTAGAATGACTTTTCGAAACTCGTCTGGATAAAAGATAAATTACAAAACTGTTTTCATTCAGTGGTTTCTTGTTTATCCCTACAGAGCGAATTAACACGCGTTGTGAGACAATTAGGACATGAGCTCGAATATAAGTTTCCTTTTTAACAATAGACCTGGCTAAAGCTTCCACTATGTGCACACTGTCAAACATCTAGGTTAAAGAAACGGGGACAAGTCTGTATCTAACAGTTGTGTTTATCTACTTATAGCTCTGTAAATCTATATTGTTATTTAGAGTGTACGTCAACAGATATGTTAGTTTAGATAAGACTGATAAAGGTGTTTGCTCAAATTAAAACGTAGCCTGAATTGAAATATACGGGTAGCTCATTCTATAACTAAAAATAAGAAAAACGTTTATATAAACATAAGCCCGATAACGCTTCTATTTCCAGATATCAAATTTTGTTTTTACAAAATAATTCATATCTATAGACCGGTTTGCCTGATTGAGTTCAAACTTGGCACGAAGTTTAACCTAAAAATGATCTATCTCAAGAAAAATAATTGATTCGATCCAATGATACGTTTCAAAATGGCGGCTGTTTGAAAATTTCAAACTTAATTACTCAAAAACAGTACATTTTAACAAAAAATGTCAAGACACCTTTTGTGTAGCCCTTTTGCTTCCCTGGGATTGGATGAAAGACAATAGTTCAGTTATGTGTAATAATTGGTTTGTTCAACCGATCCTATACCAATACACAGCAATATTGTATAAATATATTTAACTTAGCTATTATCCTTCATCCAGTTGTTTCGACAGTTACACCACCTGATAGGAAATCAAAAGTGCTCAAAAAATGTGTCTTGACATTTTTTGTTAAAATGTACGGTTTATAAGTAGTTTAGGTTTGAAATTTTCAAACAGCCGCCATTTTTAAACACTTTATTGGATAGAATCGATTATTTGTCTTGATATAGATCATTGTTAGGTTAAAATTCATGCCAAGTTTGAACTCAATCAGTCAACGCGTTCTTTAGATATGAATTATTTTGTAAAAACAAAAAGGCGGATATCAGGAAAGCGAAACGTTTTCGGGCCTATGTTTATAAAAACGTTTTTCTTATTTTTAGCTATAGAATGTGCTACCAAGACATTACTGCATAGTTCTGAATTACCCTGTATAGGCTATACAAAAATATATCCATCAGTGTTCATATTATTTTTCTCGAAATGATATACAGCAGCTGCTAAAACTCGATAAAACCTTCTCAACCTATTCGCTGAATCGACTTTTAATTAGTATCAACATCAACTAACAAAAAATAATGTCATAATGGTTGTTGAGTCTTACTATAGATAAAGTGTAAACAATCAGTGTTCCTAGTGCAGTCTGGTATGTGTTTGTTCGTGTTATTTCGTTTCAATCTTATTTATTAACAGAAGTTGCCTACGGCTTCCCCCGCAGATAAAAATAGTTTCTAGTTTAAGGGGAGACGGACCCTCAATAAATAATTTTTTCCGATTTTTATTTTTTTCTTAAAATTTCGTTTTTTTAAACGCAGTGATATATAATACTTGTAGGTTTGAAGTATATTAAGCTGAGAAAAAATATTTTGAATTAAAGTTTTCACCGACTTTTTAGATAGTAATTTAAGATAGTGTTAAAAAGAGATTGTGCAACCAAAGTGGTATTCGTTTCGTTTGAGAAAGAGATTGTTAAATATCGGAAAACAATAGTTGGGTTTGACCTTGTAATCCAAATTGTTTAAATAGAACAAAATAAGAAGTTTTATATTCAACAAAATGTTTCAAATAATGTATGAAACTAAAAGGTTTGAATTTTGATATTAGAAGAATAGTCCGATTTGTAGAGACATGAGGCGAAATATTAGTATGAATCAGTCATGATTGAACACAACATTCGAAATAATTGAATAGACGAGTTTATTATCCGTAGTCTAGTAATAAATACTAAATTTCCAAACCGTTTAAAGTTTGTCGTAATTTGATTGGGAGTGAAAAGAGATTTTTTGTAACGATGAGAATCGTATGGGTAATCGTTAAAACTCTAAAACAATTCTACATAATATTAACAGTCTTGAATTGGTATAAATATGACAGTTTCAAATGGAAATCGCGCGAAAAAATGAATTGCCAGTCAACAAATTTGTTTTTCTTATATATAAACAAATGTTTAAAAAATAATAAATCGCAAAGAACTTGTGTAGTGGAACTACAGATAAAAGAAGCTAATAGTTTCTTTTATCTGTGGTAGAACATAAACAATGGCTGGAAAGAACTCATGAATTTTATTTTATTTCCGTTCATTTTTTGTAGATATACGGTATACATAAATCTATAAGATATAAGTAAAGAAATCTTGGTGTAAATAAATCAAGGATTTAATAATTTAGTTACGCAAGATGGTTACGGTCAGATTGCCTGAAATCAACTATGGTAACTCGTAAACTATTGATCTTATAAAAAAATAGAATGCGGATAGTAAGATTTCCTGGAATTTAAAAAAATGTGTAAAACGTTTAAAATCGGTCGCCATTTTAAAATTTTAGAGGTAACTTTAAGTTTTCTAATAATGAAACCCCTTATTTTTAGTATTTATTAATTTATGGTTCCACACTAAATTCTTAACAATTTTATTATTTAGTACTTTTTTTGTAGACCCACTGGTTTTGAAATAAATATCTATACGAATCTACACTAATATTATAAAGAGGTAAAATGCGTTTGTATGTAGTGTAGGGGGTAGTCTCTAGAACTACTGAACCGATTGAAAAAATAGTTTTACTAATAAAAAGCTACACTATCCCTGAGTAACATAGACTATAATTAATTTTGATAAAAACATTTTTTATTTCAATACTTGTAAATTTAGTTGGAAAAAAACTTAGGTTAGGCCTAGACTGATAAACCAACACATCTATTTACATTTATTTCCATAGCAATCAATTGAATAAAATAACAGATAAAACAGCTGTTTGCTCCAATATTTCCACTAACATCTGATTTCAAACTTTGAAGCAATTATTTGTATTTTTAATTTTTAGGTTTTTATTAAAGTGTAGACCTTAGCCTTGCTGGTTCTCTTAACCTTTATTATAACTGCTGTATAATATAAAAAATAATTTGATTTGAACATTTAAATTGTTTTCCACTTAGCTTTGTTAGCTTTGTTTGTTTGTATTATTAATCCTACACCTTTATTATAAAGAAAACATAACATGATTATGTGTATAGAAGATCCGAACGTGGTTGGCGGAGGGGTTTCCCCTAGTATATTATAATCTAGGAAGTGTAATTACCAATACTTAATCAAAATTGGAACAAAAAATTTATAAAAATAAGCTCAAATCTTTTAGCTTAGGTCAATAATTAATTAGACATAGAAAGTAATTTCGGTAGTGTTTTAAATTAGCAGTTATTAAACTATTTATACAACTATTTATTAAACTATTTATATACAACTTCTAAATAAAGTTGTTGCTGCCATGTAATTATAAATATTTGCTTACACAATAATATAAATACATTAGGCCTTATATTGATGTTTATTTAAAAGGCAAAGTCTTGGCTGACTGAACGGATCAATGGGAAATTTCATATATTATATAGGTTTTGTATATACTTTAAGTATCCGCTAAGAAAGTAATATTCAACTAGTGAAAATATGGAACACTTTTTCGAGACTTCGGTTCGTCCGGACAGTATACACGAATTGAAAGAAAATTAAAATTTGGGGCTTTTCCCGCACCCAAAAACATATAAAACGATACGGTACCCTACTCTGAATTTAAAAAAATGTTATCCAAAAACGTGATCCCGACGAGCTACGACTTTTAAACTGTCAAAATCGGGTTTTCCATACCCAAAAATATATGAAACAATAAGTTACCCCACAATGAATTTTCATAATTTTTACAAAATATTTTCAAAATGTTGATCCAAAAACGTGACCCCGAAGCGCTACGAACGCTAGAAAGCTCAAAAGGTTTTCAACTCTCCGCAATAAAATTACGAAGATTTTGGTAAAACCAGAAGTTTCCTACGACGTCTGTGAGTTCTTAAGGGTCTGCTCCATGCAGTAAACGAGAAAGCAACCGGAAACGCAACCGCTTCTCACTGTCTAAACAGTGCAATTTCTTGCAGCTGACGCTTTGACATTGCCTCATTTCAAACCATTTTGTAAGTCTATCTTTTGTAATTGAGTTTTGAAAAAAAAAAAACTGAATATTCTTTATAAAATTTCGGATCCAGCTTGCAAATTATTTTTCATTATTTTTTGGTTGTGTTAGGAAAAAAATTCAAACTTTGTACTTACAAAATGTCAATTATATAACAAATCAAAAGCATTTAAAGAAATGTAAATCGCAAGACAGATGCGTATTCTGACTGTGCTTAAAATGATACCTTGCAAACAATTTTATGATAAAAAGTAAACGAAATAAATGGTTTGAAAATTAACATTGCTCTTATGGGATAAAAATCCAAGATGGGTGCCACTACAGCAGACCCTTAATCCTGGAGAGCCCGCGTGGTTTGCTGAAACACGAGAGCCCGCGCGGGGTAATATTTTACCCCATTCTGATTTATAGCTATATTTAAATAAAACAAGACGTCAACAACGTAAAAGAAAATGAAATCTATTCTTGACATAGTGGAAATAGCTAAATCGATTCCCGTTCCATCTCTTGCCCATATATCTTGAGTATTTTTGTGGGATGATTTCATGACCTCCAAAATATACAAAACTCCAATTAGAGCTTTAATTTCTTCATATGTTGTATTGCTAGCATCTCTTTCTCTAGAAAGTTCGTATTTTTTCTTTTCAATATATTTGTTTGTACAAGCTACAATGTGATAAATTCCAGGCCTCCAAGGGAGATGTTACATTTTTGGCCTGTCCTTTGACCCCTGGCAAATGAATAACTAAATGTCTTGCAGGGGTACGTACATTTTGGAGGGGAGGCTTTCTGTACCACTTACAGCCTTGCTCTAAAACATGTCCTTTTTTATTTCTCTTTTGTTTGCCAGAGAAATTAATAACTCGTTGGGCATAAGGCAAGTCATCTTCGTCTGAGATATAGTTATCAATGTTCAATTTTAAACGGCATCTTTTACTATAATTATAATTTGCATCAGAAGTATTTATTTCTGACCTATCTTCATTTTGAATATCCAATTCATTGCTTGGAGCAACAACAGGTACCCTCAAACTATTGTTTCTCAGACAGTTTTCATCATCACTTTGCACACTTTGTTCAGTGTCTGAATGGTGGTCACTATTTTCAAAGTTTTCACAACCATCGTCATCGGAGGAAAACCCACCCAAAAGTTCTAAATCATTTTCGGTTTCTAAAAGAAATTTGTTTATTTGCATTTCAATATTGCTTGACCATAGTCAAAATCAGAATATAAAAAATATATACAAAAGTGTACCTAATACAGATATTTACACATGAATTTTAGCTAGATCACTGTCGGTAGCTCAACACAATAACAGTAACACATATCACAAATACACTGACGTCAGAGCCCGCGCGGGGTAGAAACTTTCCAAATAATGCGGCACTCACTTTACTTCAATACAACAGACAGACAACTGGCTCTAGATTGCTGGTGGCCTCATGGTCAAGCAGCGGAAGAGTCCTTTTGAAGGTACTGAGGAGGTGGATCGGGTCGAACAATTGGTTGATGCTAATTCAACACTTTGAAAACTTGCCTGGAAAAAAATTACCCCGCGCGGGCTCTCTAGGGTTAATCGTGTTTACAGGAAAACAGACACGCACAAAATTATCGCATGATTTCAATACTTCGGCATTCTAATGCGAGCCGAAGTAATATCCCTTTTCAGACAACGGAAAATTGCACCTCTTACGGTAACTTCTTAGCAACTAAATCTAGAATTTAAGTAACATTTATTCTTTTATAAAACACTTAATGTTTAGCAATTAAATTTTCGAGAATGCATATGGGAATACAATTTTAAATAGCAGAAAAGTTGGAATAAAATATGTTACCCTGTATTTTATTTAAATACTTACAAATAAACTTACTGAAATTTATAAAGAAAGACTCCTCCGTGAAAAATCACAGCTAGATTAGTTATAAACACATCAAAAGTACATAATTTAAAAAAATACTTTTTAAAAACAACAGACTTTGTCTAGATCTACCTACGATGTCGGTGATTTTTAACTCGGTAATTGTGTACAATTATAAGGACTGTAAAACTGTAAGCCTATTTGTTAAAATTTTGTATTTATATTCATTATTATACATCCAAATAAAGATAAAAGTTAGATTATATTTTAATTGCTTTCTAACTTCATATTGTTAGATCAAATAATAACTTCTAAATTAATATTATAATAAAGAAATTAATAATGGAATATGTTTATATGTTATTCGAAGATGTAGGAATGTTTCCGAAGTTAACGAATTCGTATATCTTCTTTAAACTTGTATAAATGAATAATATATTGATAATAAAAGGTTGTATTTATATTAATTTTATAACTTCAATGCAAATCTTATAACGTATTATAATAGACTACATTAGTTCTTTAACTCATATTTATTTTTAAAATCAACTTCGCAAGACTTATATTGATTGAAGTTGTAAACATAACCCCAAAGTATAATCTACGCTAGGTTTAAGTATTACAGATGATGGGCCAAATCAGCTGTCGTATTATGTTGTTAATCACGTACGACTGTACGTCGATTTTATAGGAGTTAATTACTGCGTATTAATGTAGGACAAATTAAATTGCTAATTTAGAGTAGGCCTACAAGTTTCCATATGGCAACAACTGCCGCGAATTTAAAGAGCCTAAAATAAATATTCAAAACTCTTGCGAGCAAAGTATAGGGTTCATCTAGAGCAGTACTAGCGGTCTCGAGTGAAACTACTAGGTATAAAGTTTTATTTAGAGTCTGGCAGTTTTTCTTCTAGCTCATAGCTCGTCTATTCTTGGCTACACCCGGCAAGTCCGAATGTTACTAGCCTTATCTGTTGAACACAATTCATGCTTCTTAAATGTACGATAATAGTTTAATTATAAATCTTTGGGTTCAGTAGAAATTAGACGCGAAAAGTTATACAAACATAATAATTACATAAATAAATTTTACTAATATCACTCTTTACATGATGAAGTACGACCGCAGTAATGTGCAAGTAATGCAAACATTTAACACATTTTTACGACAGCGATTTGGGAGCAAAATAAACTCTTCTGCCGATTATTTCAGAAGGATGCTTCCATATTAGTTTACATGCGTATTCCTCTTGTACAAAAAAATGTAAAGTTAATATAACATAGGCTATGGATATAGAAACACTATTTTCTGCTGCTATGTAATATATTCATGTTATACTAGCACCTTATTTATACTATATATATATAATAATAATATTCATCTTTCGAAATGTAGGCCTAAGTATTGAAAAGGAATATTTTATCTGCTACCGTGGAGCACAATTTGTCAATTTCTGATATTTAATACTAACTTCAATTTACGTATAGCCTACAGGATGATTCGGAACTATGCGGCAATCTTTCGGAAGCTCATTCTAATAGCTAAAAATATAAAAACAAGGAAGAAAGTTCATATAAACATAGGCTCGAAAACGCTTCGTTTTCCAGCAGATATTCGACGTTTTGTTTTTTGTACAACATAATTCGTATCTAGATAAATGTTTGCCTGATTGAGTTCAAACTTGGCATGAAGTTTAACCTAACAATGATCTATTTTTAACAAAAATAATCAATTTTATTCAATCATGCGGTTCAAAATGGTAGCTGTTTGAAAATTTCAAACCTAAATTACTCAAAAACCGTACATTTTAACAAAAAATGTCCTTTTTGTAGTCCTTTTGATTCTCTATCGGATGGTTTCACTGTCAAAACAATCGGATGAAAGATAATTAGTTAAAGTATGTTTAATAATTGGTTTATTTAACCCGGCATCTTATACCAACACAGTAAACACAACAATATTGTATGTACATAATAAGCTGTTAATATCTTTAACCCTCAGCTATTAGGCCTATCCTTCATCCTATTGGTTTGACAGTGAAACTATCCGATAGGGAATCAAAAGGGATACAAAAAAGCTATAGCCTATAGACATTTTTTGATAAAATGAACCGTTTTTGAGTAATTTAGGTTTGAAATTTTCAAACAGCCGCCATTTTGAAACGCAAGATTGAATAGAATCGATTATTTTTCTTGATACAGATCATTGTTAGGTTAAACTACTCGCCAAGTTTGAACTCAATCAAGCAAACATTTCTCTAGATATGAATTATTTTGTTCAAAAAACAAAATGGCGGATATCTGGAAAACGAAGCGTTTGCAGGCCTATGTTTATATGAACTTTTTTCTTATTTTTAGCTATAGAATGAGCTTCCAAGATATTTCAGCATAGTTCTGAATCACCCTGTATATATCAATTTCGTTTATTTATTGAGTTGAAATAACCAGTTTCAGTGATCAACTCATAATGAGGAAAACAGTGCTCTTCGAATTCTTAGTAAAATGTGCAATGTTGACCTTAAGTCCAATAACATTTCATTAATTGCATTTCTGAGGTTACATACTGGTGTATAAAATATAATTTATTGTTAATAAATACATTTTTATCGAATCTACTTTTTGAAACATCTATACCAACAAAACAAATTAGGCCTACTCTCTATAGTTGTGCACACAAAGAAAGGAAAAGCATTTTTTCAATCTATTAAATTATTTTAATTGCAGTGATACCGAAATCATATTGAAATATACATTTTATTTATGTGTAGGGTGATTGCGGCAATGTCTCGATAGCTGATTCTATAGCTAAACAAAAAAGAAAAAAAGTTCGTATAAATATAGGCCCAAAAACAATTCGTTTTCCAGATATCCGCCATTTTGATTTTTTTTACAAAATAATTCATATATGGAGAAAGGTTTGACTGATTGAGTTCAAACTTGGTATAAAGTTTAAACTAACAACGATCTATTTCAAGAACAATTATTGATTCTATCCAATCATGCGTTTCAAAATGGCGGCTGTTTGAAAACTTCAAACTTAAATTACTCAAAAACCGCACATTTTAACAAAAACATTCAAGACACCTTTTATGTAGCTCTTTTGATTCCATATCGGATGGTGCAAAAGTCAAAACAATCGTATGAAGGGTGGTTAAGTTATGTGTTATAATAATTGATTTGTTAACCCGGCATCCTAAACCAACCCAGTAAACACAGCAATATTGTATGTACATTTGCTGTCATTATTTTTAACTTAGATGTTATCCTTCATCCGATTGTTTTGACAGTTACACCATCCGATAGGTAATCAAAAGGTATACGAAAAAACTGTAAAGACATTTTTTGT
Organism: Philaenus spumarius; assembly: GCA_018207615.1. Classification (NCBI taxonomy): domain Eukaryota; kingdom Metazoa; phylum Arthropoda; class Insecta; order Hemiptera; family Aphrophoridae; genus Philaenus; species Philaenus spumarius. The sequence goes on from JAGFPH010000076.1 coordinate 451,206, forward strand.
TAAAATGTACCGTTTTTGGGTAATTTAGTTTTGAAATTTTCAAACAGCCGCCATTTTGAAACGCAAGATGCAAAATTGAATAGAATCGATTATTTTTCTGAGATAGATCATTTTTAGGTTAATCTTCATGCCAAATTTGAACTCAATCAGTCTAACCATCCTCTAGATATGAATTAGTTTGTAAAAAAACAAAATGGTGGATAACTGGAAAACGTAACGTAAGTCCTATGTTTATATTAACGTTTTTCTTATTTTTAGCTATAGAATGAGCTACCGATACATTGCCGCATAATTCTGTATCACCCTGTATAAATGTAAGTGATTCCTTCAATATTAGGCCTTCTATAAATTAATGAATTTGTTTACTAAATAATGTACGTTTACAAATGTGTTTTCCATTTAATCGTCTTGAGATTATTACTACATCCAATAGGAAATTATCTAGCATAACCACAACAAAAATCTATGATTCTTTTAGTGACACATCTTCAAAGGGTTATTAACACAAACATTACCGATAAGGATATTTTTGATCCTAACCTTTATGTTAAAATGGCGCTCGTCTAAAACTAAAAATATGCAAACCTCAGTCAACGTCTTTTTAAAGATCTATTGTTGCCAATGTTCAAGTCTTTCGAAAGACTTGAACGAGATTTAACTAGATTATCTTTAAAAAGTTACTATTTGGGTTAACTTATGTTTTGTAGCTAATAATAAACTTTAAAAAATCCAAAAAACCTTTATCGCTGTATAAGAATCACTCATACATGTTTAACAAATAAACTAATGTATTTTTTTACATTAAATATTTTGAAATGCTTGACTTAAGATCCTATACAGAAGTAGAAACATTGCATAGAGTAAACTTTACATGCCACTTTGTTTTTGTTTTTTTGTTTTGTTTTTTTACTTCAAGAACATTGGTGATCACCGTTGTATTTTCAAACTAGTTTCCTACGTTTTACTGCATTCAGATATATATAAATCATAATTATTTATTTTTGGAAAGTTGGACAAGCATAATTCAATATAGAGGTCTTTCTTATGAACTTAAACTGTAGTCTGGGGAAATACAACCTGTGACTATTATGTTTTGAATTTAAACCTAAAATAATAGTGTTCAAGTGTTTACACTATTTTGGAATGTAAAGGTTACAGACTTTTTAAAGTTGAATTGTTCTTTTATATTAATTATAAAACTGATACTACTACATTGGTAAAAAAAGTACCATTGTATCATTTGAATATAGGCCTAAAATACAATCTAGATTATATCTTTTTCTTATATAATCAATTTGAAGTGTTATATTTTTACTTTCATAATAGGTTTACTTTACATACGGCTGAAACTTTTAACCTAAGCTTTCGAATGCAAACCTGTCTCAATGGCGTTATCATTTGATTTTTTTTTTTTTTCATTTCTGTAACTTCTGTTACTACATTTAGTAACAAATACAATTCAATAGTTTAACATTTGAATATAAGTGTAAAATACAATCTAGATTATAACTTTGAGTTGTTATATTTTCACTTTACATACGGATGAAACATTTAACCTAAGCTTTCGAATACAAACTTGACCCAATGGCGTTATCATTTGAACGTAGCCTTATAAATTTGAATTAT
>JAGFPH010000076.1:452841-509100 GCA_018207615.1 Philaenus spumarius
GTTATCATTTGAACGTAGCCTTATAAATTTGAATTATTCTTATATTTCTATAATTTTTATTCCTATATTGGTAAAAAATACAATAAAATATTTTATAATTCTATATGTAGTCCTAATATACAATCTAGATTATATCTTTTGAAGTGTATAGAATTTGAGTTGTTATATTTTTACTTTACGACTGAAAAGTTCAACCTAAACTTTTGAATGCAAACCGAACCTAATAGTGTTTTAAATGAATGCATTGGTGTTACTAGTTTAGTCCTGTTCAATTAGATTTATTAAAATAAATGTACTTGTAACATAACATTGTTTAATACCAAACAACAGAAAGTTTGGGGTTAAATATTAAATCATAACAAACATATTTACGTTACGGAACCTTCGTGCAGGGGTTCCGGCTTTGACTGAAATAAAGCAATAGGCATTTCTAGTTTTCTCTTTAAATAGAATATGTTGGTCATGATCGAAGCGTAAATAGCGTTCAATCAATCAGCATTCAATCTGATGGACTTATTGTGGAGGTCAAACAAATCTGAGCTCCCCGGTTGGCTCCCAATCTAGGCTTATTTTTTGGCAAACTAAACCTACCTTATTATGCAATGTGCATCGTTCGAATAAACTCAACTCTAACTTCTACCTAACAAATATATATATATTTAAGAAAACATAAATCGTGTACTAACCTATAATTTAGAATAAATGAAGATGAATCTTAACGGACAGGCTAGAAGAGGACTAGATGAGATGGAAAGCTCTGGCACTACTGCCGGCAACGGACGTGTTCTGTTTTCGGCTTCGACTCCCCTCTAGCCTCTATCGAGTCCATTTGCAATCCAAAGGATGGATATACATGACGTTGATTCGCTAATTATTATTTAAAACAATGTTTAAAGTTACAGACTTGAAAGCTTGTAAATCTAAGTGTATCGTTTTCCATCTTTTCTATTTAATTTTAAATACCCTACTATTTAGGAACTAGTTCTAATGAATGTTTAGTACCGCATTACTTTTATGTGGGTGGTTTATAAATTCGATGATCTACATTTTTCTCAATATAAGTGTATATATTTGTCTTAATTCAACTTATAATCCAGCCTATACATTTCGGTAAAACTTAATTTTAATGAAAACAAAAATTACAAATTTGTAAATTACAGTGATTTACCTATTCATTTTAGGCTTAATTGTAATATTATTATGTTGTCGATTTGTATGTTTTCCTTTTCTACACATTTTCTATAAGAACAGTTACATTCGTAACAAAAAATATCGTATGTGGGATATGTAATCAATAATAATCCACATACGGTAGATGATATGTTTGTTATTGCAAATTAACTGTTCGCGCATCTATCTTCCCCGATGCGTTCCATGGATTTATATAAGAACATAGGATATAAATTGCTTTGTATCTATGGGGTTGTGACCGAAGAGGGCTATCACATGTTAGCAAACATTATTTAATATTTCCGAGGTTCGATAACATATATATATTTGGTTTTTGCTTAAGCCTACACGATGCTACGAACGCACGCTCCAACGTCGGACCGAACGTTTGAGACAAGTTCGACAGATGGAACAGCGATTGTCCCCGCTACACGGTGAATCGAATGTTTGAACCAGCGACCACAGAATTAAATAGACTGGGCAAGTCGAACGCAAGAGTGAGGCAAGTTTTAGAGTCAAATACTCACACAATATGGCGGTTGCAAGTCGCGAGCCGCCGGCCGGCCGCCTTTACATGTTTCCGCATTAGGCCTACCCGCGAAACGAAGCTCATGTTCTAACTGTTGTATAATAGAAACTACAATAGCTAACTTTTTCAAAAAATACTTTTCGGAAAAAGTAGCTTTTCAGCTACATTTCTTTCGCTTACATGACGCACCTGCCCTAAAAACAAAAAATTTTCTCCCGATGCAACTTTTTGATGTCACGAATTAAAAAGTATAAAAAAGTTTGAACTTTATTCGATTTTTAAAGTGCCAAACCATCTTTATTTTATGGTGGTGAACACACCATTTTTAAACACACTATTAAACTGTAAGTTTGTCAAATTTCAAAGATTTTCGAGCATTTTCAGCTATTGAAACCACGGTGTAAATGAATAGGGTGCACTGAAAATTTCACTCCTCTCTTAGCCCGCTCGACGTTTCTATCCTCACACAAGATGGCCGACCAAGCTTCAACTCCCACAATGTACAGGCTTATGGCATGACCAGTCTATTTAATTATGTGGTCGCTGGTTTGAACCAATACTTTAGAAAACAGTTTGGTACCAACGTTTGACCAGTTGCAAAAATGGACGAGGATGGTAGTCTATAATAATACATCCTTTAATTGTACACATTTATCTACTAGTTAAATACATTTTTTAAATGTTTAGCTAATAATTAATCTGCTACATGGCTTAAATGGCTAGTATAATTCCAATAAAATTACCAAAACGCCAAATAGGTTAAATACCTTTAAATAGAACAGCAGTACATTAAATGAAATAGGATATACAATATATGTATTCATGGATCTCACAATATGTGTCAAGATAGTTGTTTACAAAGGTTATGCCTACAAATTCATGAGAGAAATGTGTTTTAATCCAATAAACCTCTGATGGGGTGACTGTTGATTCGGGGGTATGATGAAAACTACATTTTACTCTTGACTGTTACTAAAGTCTACTTAATCTTCAGAAAATGAAATTGTAAAGATACATAAGTTTGACTCATACAATCACTCAGGACCGTAGTCAGCTTTGACGGGCCCCGGGCAAAACTGCTTCGCCGGCCCCCTTTCGCAATAATATTGTTCTAACAATCCCTTGTGGTTTACCTTATAACTTTCGGTCCGCCGGTCGTGGTCGAATTGTTGCGCGTAGGCGTAGGTATGCATTCGAGCAATCGCATTGAGGGAGTCAGGTGTTTGGTGTTAGTAGCTGTTGGGTAAATTCTCAACACACTTTTGGGATGGTGAATAAAATAAGTCCAACAACAAATATGTTTCTAATAAACATGTTGATATTATATTTTTTTGAAGTTTGCAGTGTTTTAAAAATATTAACAGCGCAAAATTTAGCTTACAAATTTAAGTTACATTATACTTTAATGTTATTTGTACCAAATGTACAGTTAAAAGGAAAATTCAAAAAGAAAGTTAATACTGAAACTAAGAGGAAATTTAATGAAAAATAAAAAAGATTTTTCTAAGCCGACTCTAATTCATGTATAAACCCATAAAGGTGGGTACGTTACATTATATAAAATACTCGTATTGGTAGGCTATTATATAACAAAATACAGGAACTAAAGTAGTCTGTTATAATACAGCCTATATTAAGAAGGCTGAATTATAATAGCTTGTATTATAATTATTATAAGCTTGTATTATAATTAACCTCTCCTGGGGTGGAGAGGGAGTTGTGCTACGCTATGTTGTGTTGACAAGTGTTTATTATAGAGGGGCGATGAGTCACAGCCCCTTCCAGCCAGGGCTCTATAACAAGGGCTGAATCGTTTCTTTGATCTCGGCACTGTGCCGCCAGTTTCACTCATCGATGTATAAACACACTGGATTGCGCGCTGAGTAGTCTGAAAGGTTCGAGAAACGAGCCGGCCGGCGTGGAGCTTCCCCCTCCACTGGAGGGATAGACCCGCGGTGGGCAGCGTGATAGATGGACAGTGTTACACGTTGTTGTTGTTGTATACAGTTCAATTCTTTGATTTATCCTCTACACTTTTTTATAATAATATGTCATTTTTGGGCAGAGGAAATAGTATTCCTAAATTACTATTCAAAACAGGCCTAGTTTTGTTAGCAGTCTTGTAGTAGGAACATAAAAACTGGTGTTTTCAAAATAAGAAATTTAAGATTGATCAATACTTTTATACAGTTCTATTTTAGAACTAAATTACGAAACTTTTTTACATTTATGAAAAAAATTACAAAAAATGTTTACTACTTTTTATATAGGCCTAAAGTTGAACTTTTTCCTTTCGTTACTAAACACTAGGGGCTCTGCCCCTGGACGATTCGCTTCGCTCGCAGTTGAAAAATTCGCTAATGAATCTCGTTAATCTTTGGCTCGTTTTTGTACATTGGTTTGTAAAATTATGAAACCAGGCTTAAATATATTAACGGTAATTACAAGATTAATTATAACCTCAAATACATGCTTTAGAAACATGAGAAACTTTCATTACGATTTTAGTCCTAATTCTACTATCTTCTGTCAACTAATGTTTTGAAACCAGGACTAAATATACAGTAGTAAACATAACCTCAATACTATGTTTCAGAAATGAGCCAGGCCTATATTACAAAATTGACTATTAGAATTTATCCATTTTTGCCAAGTTTAATTTTTTTTATAAAATAAATTGTTAAATCAGAACAATTTATTCTAATTCTAACGTGCTAAAACAGTATAAATTAGATTGTTTTTTAATAGTAATTAAAAACTATCCAATGAACAGCTGATTTAGGATAATACTCAATCTCATGGCTTGTTTATAAACAGCTGTTTTGATTGCTTTATTTACTATTTCGTTGTAATTTTGTAACCAACATGGCAACCCATAAGACCCTATGTTAAAATTTTTCAACTTTTAAATTAGATTTTCTAAAAAAATTGCGTTTTTACACGAAATACAACTATATGGGTGTACTTAAAAATCAATACTACACCTAAATACAAAATTTCTTTGAATTCGTTACAGCCGTTTTCGAGATCCACGACAGATAAAAACAAAGATAGATACAAGAATTGCTCATTTAAAGTAATAGGATGCTTGTTCCTTGAGCTAATAACTTTGTTAATTTTACTTCAATCATTTTGTTTACTTGCAAAACTGGCATAATATATGAATTTTTTAAACCTTTATCTACAAAAAAGCTATGGAACACTTTTGAATGAGTTTAGAATAAACGTGTTGACTAAATGGTTGAAATACAAAAACTTGGACGATTTTTTTACAAATTTGAAGTTTACGGTCATTTTGTGAGCTTATGGTTTGAGATACGGAAAAAATCAAGAATACTATTTTGTTGAAAATCTAATTTGCTACCCGCAAAATATTAGTTTTTAAATTCGACTTACAGTTAAGACACAAACTGGCTTTAGAAAAAAGCTTACACTGAAAGCTTACAATTCGATCACTTAAGTCAATGGAATAACTTTATTAACTTTTAAATTAAATCAAGCAATAGCGAAGCATTGCTGGGTCCACTAGTTTACTATAAAAATAAGTGTTACATACTGTATAACAATTAAATATTGTTTAGAAATTAAAATGATTATTTTATAAATAATGTTTGGTGCCGTTGTTGAAGCTGAGCAAAATAAATTAAAACATTTGTGGGCGTTGCATTAATTTTGAATGCTTCACGTCTTGTTGCTGTCCCTCCAGTGGTGGGGGAAGCGGCTAGGCCAGCCGGACCGTTTTCAATACACGCAGCCAGCGATCCAGTGTGTTTATACATCGATGGTTTCACTCTGATGTCACTGTGCTGATAACTGCAATTCTAGAGCAGTGAACTCCTTGTGCGCGCAGTCGTTAACTCGCTGTTGTACTCGATGGAAAAGCTTCAGTAAAATAAAACTTAGATATTCTTAACCTCTTCATGCATAATTTTTATTTTAAGCTTTAAAAAAATCGTATAGTGATATAATTTTGTAAACATCATTTTTAAACTTATATTTGTAATTTCTTGTAAAAAAAAATTGTTTATTACCTTTTTAAATAACTGGCACCATATGATGCCTCCATGCATTAGTGGACCTACGCATACTGGCACCATATGGTGCCATGTAATGCATTCTTATGGAAATTACCAATAAAACTAAATCAGATCAATTTTTAAATTACTTTATTACAAATTATATGATTATATGATTAAGTATTTACACTCTTCACTTTGTATGAAAACTCTCCATACATGTCGGGCAAACTGGTTCGTCACATTTCCCACACTTGAAACGTGTTCGGCGTTTGCAGTTCTTATCATGGCATCTAGGTGGAGCAGTGGTATCGATCTTCTTGGGGTAGTGACCTATTCCGTCATAACGAACTTCAAAAGCCATCTTGGGTGGAGCAGGTCGTTTTTTTGCCGGCCCTTGTGAGGACTCGTTGGACGGTCTTCCTCGCTTTCTTGCTTCATAGATTTGTGCCATGAAAGAAGAGGCTAAAGCAGCCTTGAAAATCAAAAGGGGGTACTTTGGTTGCTTTGTCTTGATTTTGTACAAGTGCCATGAGTTCACAATGGTGACATTAATAAAATGGAATATTATTCTTAAATACCATTTTTTGTTTTTGAATCCATGAGGATAGTGAGCAACCATTCTATCAACAAGGTCCACTCCACCCATAAACATATTATATTGACTGATAGAGAATGGACGACTTATTTCTACATATACCTTCTTGGAATTGTCCCATCGCTTCACTGTATCTTCTGGTTGAGATCCAGCATATGACGAGAGGATATGGACTGGCTTAGTATCCATCCATCTTACTAACGTCAAGTTGTCTGAGCTGGTGGCAATAGAGATGTAACCTCTGTTAAGTTTTTCTGGTGGTACCAAGCACTCTACTGCATTCTTTGGGACCCTGTCCAACTTCACTGTGCCCAGAACAAAAATGTCTTTTTGTCTTAAGTGTCGTATCAAGGGAAGAGAAATGAAAAAGTTATCCATAAACAATTTATTGCCCTTTCCCTCTATATCGTGACATAAACTAACCACCATATCACCAACTAGGCCTAAATCTGATCTAGGTTGGGTTTGCTTACCTGCATATAACTCAAAACAGTTTACATACCCTGTGGCACTCGATTTGACCCAAACCTTGAAACCCCATTTCTTAGGTTTATTTTTAATATATTGTTTCAGGTGACTTCTTCCCTTGAATGGAATCACCATTTCGTCTATAGACTGGTTCTCCTCTTCTGATTTTGCGTCGTGAAAGGTTTGGTGCAAGATTTTTATGATTGGCCTAATTTTCCAGAACTTATCACTCTTAAGATTGTCTGCCTCATCATTATTCTCAAAATGAAGAAATCTTTTGATTTCTTCAAACCTATTACAAGACATAGTGTTGGCAATGAAATTCATCCTGAGACCTGAATTGACGACCAATACATTCGGCATTGTGGGTATTTTATGTAAGTCATCATAATATTAATGCCACAAAAAGCTTTTAGTTCTTGCACAGAAAGTCGGAAATTCAATTTACCTTGTTGGTGGGCATACCTAATTGTTTCTTGGATAATGTGTTCAAACAGTGAGTCCGGAAAGAGTTTGCTGAAAAAATCTACTGGTGATTCACCATCAATATTTACAGAAATGTGCCCCTTATATTGCGGAAGTCTGTGATTGAATTTGTTATCTTTTCCACCCTCCCACTGAATATTTGGAACAGTATTTTTTCTTTTAGTTTTATTATGCTTTGAAACGACTTTATTTTTAATATTTTTTTGTAGGCCTATACAATTTTTTTTTGCTTTTGTCCGAACCTCAAAAATTTTGACTTTTGTACTGTTAATAGGTTTTTTCTGTGAGGTATATGAATGGTCATGGCTAAGCAATTTGATATATTTAGATGGTTCTGAAGGTCCTGGCTGGTCACTAGGTATTACTTGTGGGACTACTTCTTCGTTTGCTTCAGGTGGGGCCTCGCCTTCATCTGCAAGTTCAGTATTTATTTCTATAGGCCTACCTTGTTCAGCTGTTATTGGAACTTCGTCATCACAATCAATATTCAGGTTGAATTCAGTCAAAAATTCTACAAGTTCCTCCCTTTCTTGTTCCGTCATCTCAACATCTTCTTCATCATCGCTTCCTATGTCACTCATATCAGAGCCAGACGGGCAATCGAGCTCCGTTGAAGCCGCTTCCAGCAACCGTTCTATTTCCTCATCTTTAATTATTCCTCCCATTGTTTTACTGGAAGAAACAAAACAAAAAGTAAATATACATACTCGTATAAATAGGCCTAGGGCCAAATATGTCATATAAATCAATGGTATCGCCAAAAATACATATTTAGAACTATTGTTTTAATATATTTATCAGGCAAATTAAACAATCAACAAAAATATAAGTTGTTTTACCAAATTTTACACATTTAACCAAGAAAAACACAAATTAAAATTGTTACCACATAGAATTGGCAACTTCAACAAACCTAACCTCAAAATTGTGAACATCTATAAATGCATGGAGGCACCATTTGGTGCCACATACATTTCACTATGCACAGAATAATGGGTTTTATAAAACTAAAATCTATTTATATGTCCTTAATCTACACATTTCAGTAGTCAAGAAAAGTATTTTTACTTACCTTTTAAAAATGATCAGAACGTTATAAATAATCAACAAATATAACAAATCTTCAGAATTTGCCTAACTATGTTTCCATAGAAACGACAAGAACAAATAGAAACAAATAAAGCTCTATGCAGCCAGCTGACAGTTTCTACAACAGGTGATGGCAACAAATATTATATCTATGCTTTAAAGGAGACTTTAATAATTGTAATTTAATATTTATATAAGAAACAATATCTGGCACCAAATAAATGGTGCCTCCATGCGGCAAGAGGTTATTCTACATAAACTACGGATTCTAACAGTATAAAAAACTTTTATTTTAACAGGTATTTCGAATTTTAATAATTGAAAATGTTTGAGAATTATCACTGACTAACATGGAAAAGTTACTAAGCGAGGAAATTTTTTACTTTTGGGTTATAAACAAACTTCCAGCGGGAAAGTTATAGCCAATGAATTGAATCGGTGAGTTGAAAAAGGTACACATTCCAAAAAATGCAAAATCATACTAAGATAGCCATTTTGTTTCTTAGAGCAAGCCCCATCTATTGACTTGAAAAAAGAACTAATTCCAATACACTGCACTGCCTGTAAAGAGGTTGTGATATGTCAGAAGACTTGAAGAAGGGACACATTCCTGGAATGTGTTCCTTTTGCAACTAAACGCGCAGCGCTAGTAGTGTGTAACCCCCGAAGTTGCCATTCTAACTCCTTCAGCGGCCATTTTTCTACACTTTTGTTATTCAAGTAGAGATTATTCAAAGACTTTTTCAACTAAGATTAGACGATTGTACCTTTGTTTTCTTTGATTTATGCTCTACACTTTGTTATAGTAATATTTTATTATTGGGCAAATCAAATATTAGTAATTCTCGTTTGAAGCTACGAATAGCTTCCTTAGCCGGCCTGTAGTTTGAATAAATAAACAGATGTTTTCGTAATAAAAAATTTGACATTGATAAAAGTGTTAACACCGCTTTATTTAGAACTAAATTACGAAACTTTTTATCGTTTATAAAAAAAATTACAAAAAATGTTTACTACTTGTTATGGACGCCTAAAGTTGAACTTTTCCTTTCGTTACTGAAAATTTTTTGTTTCTTGAGCTAATAACTTTTATAATTTTATCATCAATAATTTTTTTAATTACATATATAAATTTTTTGAATCTTTATCAACAAAAAAGCTTTGGAACACTTTTGGATTGGGGTTCATTTACTATTTTTGACGATTTTTTGAAAAAATGCTTGCACACGCCAAAAATCCATTTTTGTTAACATTGCCGGTTCTAGGGTTAAGTATTTTTTTTATAGATTTTATATAAGTTGTTTATTTCAGATACCTATTAAGGCAAGTAAGATTAATGATGTCATTAAACTTATTAAGTACATTCCAGAAGAATATTTACGCTTTTACGAAGAACGCTGTAATTAGCCAACGGCCGAAGCTGAAAATCCGGATGAAAACTAAAAATCCAATCATCTCTTATATAAAATGCAATGTCCTGACTGACGATCAACGCAGAGCCGATTCTATTAAAGCTAGAGACTTGAAATTTGGAAGGTACATCCGTCCAATAATGTAGAGGCGTACTAAGAAAGGATTTTGCAAAATTTTTAATTTAAAGGGTAGAAAATGCGAAAATTCATTCCTCGGATAAGCAGCCATATAACAAATGAAACAGCTGATTCGTATTTATTAATGTGTTATTCTGGTTACTATGGTGATAATTCCAAACTCTTTCAAAAAAAAGTGTATTGATTTTATAATAGGCCTAACCTAAAATTGTGTTAAACCTTTGGTCCAAATAAGCTGTTTTATTTATAATGTGTAACAATAATATAATGTTAAATTGTAATATTAGATGTTTGAATTATTATATTTCATAGGTTTTAAAGGCCTAACCTAAAATTGTATTAAACTTTTGATTCAAATCAGTTGTTTTATTAATTATGTGTAACAATCATTAGGCTTATGTTGAATTATATTAGATATTTGACTTATATTACAGTTCATTGATTTTTCCTTTGTGTTTGTCATATTTTGTTACCAACCTAAATAATTTGTTGGTTGTAAAAAATAATTAACTAATTCCAATGTGCTAATTTGATTGCTATGACAATGAATATTAATGTATTAAAAAACTTTATTTTAGTTTAATATAAACAGGCCACACCTAGAATTGTGTTGCTAAATGTTCACTACAAACAAATAAATGTGGTAGCTACCCCTATACAATAAATAATATTAATTGCATAAAATTCCTACTATAATACAGTATATTCTAATAAAATGTCTAATTGAAATAAATCTAAACTAAGTTCAACTTTTGTTAACATGAAATATAATAATTTGTATTCATTAAAAAGCATTTATAAATGGCATTATAAATATCAAACATACAAAATAATCTATGGTTCAATTGGAATAATTACTACAACGTATCCAACGTCTTTGACGATTCAAACAAATTCTATGGTTGTGGCTGAAGGCCTAGCTCACTTCAATTTTAGCACAATAAGATAATTCGTTGCATTGGTTTGACAAGGTTGTAACTGCACGACACCTACTTTTGAGATAAATGCTTCTAAAGTTTCAGTTAACTGTAAGTTTACTCCTAACTCTTACTTTCTTCTGATATCTTCCAGAAATACTTAGAATGTAGTGTTGGACTATTTTAGTACGAATTTATTAATTTTTATATTGTTATATAAATTATTTTGAACACATATAATTGCAGTTAGAACCTTGTCATATCGAACATTGCTTGAGTTGGGTATGACAAGGTTGTATCTGCACTTACAACTATGTCATACCAAAAATGGTTGCTAAATATTGTAGATTAAGGTAAATAAAAAGGTTTGTACTCAGTTTACAAGAACAGTAATTTTTATTTAAACTCTAAACATCAGGTACACTTTTATTGTGTCACAAACATGTACTTTTTAAAAAGTGCAAATGAATGAAAAAGAGTTATCTCATTTAAAAATAACATTGTAAAACTCTCTATCTACGAGTGGCATGTAAGGATAGGCATTTTTAATGTCTTTTTTCTTTTCGTCTGAAACTACTTTGGAACATTTCAGTACTTTAGGCTTTACTTCTAAGGCAGGAAGTGAACATGAAATCTTGTTTTTTTTTCCGCTGTCTTGGAGTTTCCATGAACTTTATATTTGAACAGTTGAATGGCTCAAAACTATCATGTGATGACTTGAAGAGGATTTCAGTCAAAGATTGAGTGTACTTTATAACTGAAACCTGAGTATAGGGAATTGATTTATAGTTGAACAATTTTGATGTTTCAGCAAAATTCTTGAAATCGCAAGGTTTCATCTGGATAACCCTGTATGGGTTATAGCGATTAACACTTTTCAAAATTCTTATTAAGCCTATCGGTGAGAAAAAATCTCTTTTGTTCATTGCTTTTTCTATCTGAGAATGTGCACTGTCAACCTCCTGTACGCAAGAATGCCCTGGTAGAGAATACTTCATCGTAATAGACTTCATTTCCGGATGTTCCCTTAAAAAGTCCAATATAGCATTCGACATCATGGAGTTCTTATTCTGAGGGACACATGAATCAGACCACGTTATGAGCTCAGTAACTTCATTTTCTTCTACAATAATCTCCAATATTTTTCTGACAGCACTGGCTAGATCATTTCCACTACGGCCACCAATTGTTTCATTCCAAAGTGCGCAATACACTTTTTTTGTCACGCTATAGTATGCTGTTAGGTTATAAGTATTTAGTTTCCTTAAATAAAAAAGGGAACTTATTTGAGCATGAGGTGTTAGGATGACGTTCTGAAGATCAAAAAGCAGAACTGGTAGCGACTTGTCTTCCTTTTCTGTCTTGCGCGATCTTCTCATTTCATTTTTCAAGGTAATGTGTCTCTCATAATCAGTTTTCATGTCATCAGTAACATTCCCCACTTGTGTTGCAACCTTGTAGGCTTCACATAGGTCACACCTATCAGATTTAGGTATGTGAAACCCAAGGTTAAACTCCGTGTTAAAAATCTTCCTGTACAACGACCCTTTAACTGCTTCGATTCCATTTTCATTGCATTTTTCATTATAAAGTTCTATCATTTTTCCTACACTCAAATGAGCACCCAGGTACAATCTATTTGTCGTTGCCCTGCAGTAGTGCGATTCGATTGTGGGGAATGATCTTATGTGCTCTCTAGCAAAGTTTTTATCTCCGGGACACTTTCTCCTATTGCTGTCACTTTTACCTCTGAGGTCAGGGGTCGGAGTGTTTGTAAGAATATTTTTTGTAGCATGAGCAGTATATACTGGTTTTTGTGAAATAGCAAGGGTTCCTAAGTAAAATTGCTTACAGACCTGCACTTTTTCACCTTTCACATTGAAAAAGTAAAAGAAGGTATATTTTCTGCGGGACTCTGCATGATTTGCTTGTTCTACATCATCCGACTCATTTGCAGAGGCTTCCTCGACAGTGCAGCGTTTTGGTCTAGCAGTCAGCGATCGGGTGGTCGTGTTAATAATGAAATGTCTTTTTTCTGTAGAAGTAGGTAGATCGTAATAAGAAAGAAAGATTTCTGTTCTTTCATCATTAGTGATTTTCTTTATACTAATCACAGTTCTATTTGTTGCATTTCCGCAGTGCAAATCGGTATATTATAGTTTTTTATACAATGATTATAACCCCTTAAAAGTTTAAAAAGTTATAATCATGAGTAAAGCGAATTTATATTATAGGCCTACAATGTACCTCCTAAGCCTAAATTAGTCCGGAATGATGTATGTCTGATTATAATTGAGGAACTTATTACTGTTTGACTTAGCTTGTGCTATGCAACTATAAGAATACTTTTGGAGTTAAATGACATAAAAACATAACCTGGGTCGTTATATACCTAGTCGCCAATTAGTCTTAGTAAAAATATAGTTTAGAATGAAAAGCTGAAGTCTATATTATTTTGCTTACTTAAATCTATCTAAGCATTATACAAGTTTGTGTCAATATAAAATGCGGTTTATTAGTGAAAGTATTAAATGTCTAGCAATGAATTACTTGAAAAAAAAAAACATTAATTGTTTCAATACTGTTTCGTTATTTTGTAAAACTAAACACTTACCTTTTGCGGTTAGGGAGCTCATCTTCAATACTTGAATCGTCTGAAGAAATCGGTGGAACAAAGTCATCTGAACTTTCAGAACCAAAGAAGAGGTCTGACAATATTTCATCTTCATCTAGGTTACTCATACTTTAAAAAATACTTCTTTTGATAAAACAACAATATTACAAAATGTTTAACCTCAACTTATACATACTTCGGCTACTTAGTCAATAACACTAACAACAGCAACACTCAATGGCTACTAGATAGTTCAGTCAGCTGTAGTATTAATCGTGTCACTCAGCTGACATAGAGTTACAACCTTGTCAAACCAAAACTAATAAATTATTACTTTCAGATAGAACTTTGTCAAATTAGTATATCAGCTGTTTTTGAGAGTTTAACAGTAAAACTTGGTTAATGTATAGATCTAAAATTTACGGAAACCATACAATCTCATATCTCATATCTCAAACCAAAAAAACCATATCTCATTTTTTGAAAATGTGTCAGTTACAACCTTGTCAAACCAATGCCACGAATTGTCTATTATTTATTATTGAGTTACAAATAATAAATTATTTATTGTTTCTCTCGGGGAAGGCACTCGACTGCCATTAACAAAATTAGAAAGCATTTTGCAAAATTTTAAATTAAAACAGTAGAAAATGAGAAAATTCATCACTCTCATAAGCAGCCATGTAACAAATGAAACAGCTGATTCATATCAAATGCATCGCAACACAATAATTCTAGGTGTGATCTGTTTTAAAACAGCTACTCAAGATCAAAAGTTTAATACAATTTAGGTTAGGCCTTTAAAACCTATAAAATAGGCCTTATAAATTCAAACATCTAATATAATTCAACATATATATATATATATTACTTTTTACACATTATAAATAAAACATCTAATACAACCAAAGGTTAAACTTAATTTTAAGGTTAGGCCTATAAAATCAAAAAAAGTTTCTAAAAAGCATTTCGAATTATTACCATAGCAACCAGAATAACACATTTAATAATAATAAATACCTATGTTATTTTTTTAGGTTAGTTAATAATTTTATCTACGATAGTATGCGTACGGTAAGCAGTGTTGCATTAATAGTATAGATATTTTATACGTTATAACCTTTATTTTTTATAGAATTACTTTATTGTTTTCTTACAATGCCAAACTTCATCTTGTGAATTTTTTCCGACAAAATTTACAAAAATATCAATTAAAAAATGTTTTTGATCAAAATTAATTCTAGCAAAGGTTACCCAGGGATAAAATATATTCCAATTGGTTCATTAGTTTAAGAGTTTACATACAAACAAATTTTACCACTTTATAATATTAGTACCGTATAGATTAAACTTAAAACTTTTTTGCCGTTTAAAAAATATATTTAGGCCTAGGCCTATAATAATCAGTATATAATTTTGGATCTAATTTTAAATTAAATAAACGGTACCAGAAACTGGCACATACTTTCTCACAAACACATTTAAATGTTTTATTACTAGGGGAGAACATTGAACGCCAACCCCTTTTCTTCATCCACGTTTTATTACAAGATGAGAACATATAATATATCCTTCACACGCTAACCGCTTTTCATCATCCACGTTCTATTAATAGGGGAGAACATTGCGTGCTTCGCACACCAACCCCTTTTCTTCGTCCACGTTTTATTACTAGGGCAAAACATTGCGTGCTTCGCACGACAACCCCCTTTTCTATTTATTATTATTCTTTATTATTATTATTAGCTAAACGAGAATTTTTAGAAAAATGCTTTTTTTTGCATATGGTAGGGTATAACAAGGGTTAAAAATAAGCAAAATTTGATTAAAATCGTTTGAGCAGTTTTTTTATAAAAAAATAAAAACAGATTATATGGGAAGTATTTGACCAAATAGGGGGATGATTTTAAAAATGTTTCAAAACCTTTGTTCGTGCATCTATATAGGCCTAATTGACATGTTTGTTACAAATTTGTTCTGGCATAAAATTGCGTGCTTCGCACGTCAAAACCCCTTTCTCTTCTTTAACATTGTCATTATTATTATTAGCTAAATGAGAATTTTTAGGAAGATGCTGTTTTTTTCATAAGGTAGAGTATATTAAGGGCTAAAAATAAGCTAAATTTGATCAAAATCGTTAAGCCATTTTTTACAACAAAATAAAAACTAATTTTTGGGAGTTTTTTTTAACTAAAAAGTGGGTTGTTTTTCAATTTTTTTTTAAATTTTTTTAATGCATCTATACAGGCCTAATTGACATGTTTGGTGCAAATTTGTTCATTGACCTACTTTGTATACATACAGACATTTAAAACCATTTTTTTTTTTGGCTCCAGGGTCCCAAAACGGATATTTCCACAAAAATGTCAACATCGATTTGTTTTGCAATCACTATAATTTCTCTCTATATAGTGAGCAAGTCAAGTTGAGCTTAAACTTTTTGCTTTTTGATAATTCTTAAGTATATATTTCTTTATATTGTTATTAAGTAATAAAATTTTTTAAATTTTTTAAGATAAAACTTCGAAATAAATTTAAAACATTTTTTTGCTAATATCCTAGAATTTTCATTTTAGTAAAAATTTATATTATAACCTTGACAATTTTTATCTTAACCTTTATTTGCAGGATAAATATATGTACATTGATCCTTTTCAATCCTTGAACCTTGAGCGATGGAGATAGAAAATCTGGAAGTAAATGGAATTTTTATTCCTCATCAAGTAATTTCAATTTTAGGAGATGGATCCTGCCTTTTTAGATCACTATCTTATATTATGTATGGAACCGAAGAAAGATCATTAGAAGTACGTCAGATTATTGTAAAATACGTTTTTGATCATTGGGAACAATTTTCGATCACGTCTTATAGTAAAAATGGTAATAATCACGGAAGTGCAATAGAATATTTTGATGATATTTCACGAGAACACGTCTATGGTGGATTGTGCGAGTTGTTGGCTGCTGGAAGAATATTCCCATTTTTATTTGAAGTTTGTTTAAATGGTAAAATTTACGAAAAGTTTGGAAATGAAAATAATGCAATAGGTAAATTGCGTTTTAGTGGAAATTTGACAAATGGTCATTTCGATGTTTATATCCCCATTGATGATGATAATATCATTAATAGTAGTGAGCAAACAAATACTATAGACTCTTCACATATTACTAAATCAAGAAAACGACGCTCAAGGTACACTGATTTGACTCGCAAAAAACAACTGAAAAGAGCAAATGAAGTGTATCAACAAACACACGTAGAAAAACACCGAGTATCAGTGTCAAGATATCAAAAAAATCACCAAGAACTACATAATTCCTCTCAAACAAGATATGATAGAAATAATTCTGGTCAACGAACGGAACGTTGTTTGCTACCTTGGAAAAGGAAGGCTGGCTTAGGTTTTACATATGATCCCGATGTTGATTATGAGAATGATATTGGTTGAATGGAACACAAATGTTCATTTTGCTATGCAAAAAAATGTAAACGTGAAAGTTCTGGCATGTGTTGCACCAATGGCAAAGTACAACTTCCATCGCTTCAACCTCCACCAGAGCCTCTCAATAGTTTACTAATGGGAGGCCACACTGATCATCGCCATTTTATCGAACGAATTCGTCAATATAACGGATGCTTTCAAATGACATCTTTTGGAGCAAAGCAAATAGTTGAAAATGGATTCATGCCAACTTTCAAGGTTAAAGGACAAATGTACCATTTATGTGGAAGTCTGCAGCCAGATTCAGAAAAGGAAACAAAATTCCTGCAGATATACTTTGTTGGGGATGATGAAAAGGAAGCTAGCATTAGAACATCAAATCATCCTGATGTCAAGTCAAGTTTGGTGAAGCAATTGCAGAAGATGCTACATGATATAAATGTCTATGTCAAAGACTTGAAAAACACGTTGGAAAAAATGAAACATAAATGTGAAAATTTTCAAATTGTAATTCATGCAGATCGAACACCTGCCAACGAACATAGAGGAAAATTCAATGCCCCAACAGCATCTGAGGTAGCTCTGGTAATCGTAGGACAGCTGTTTCAGCAAAGAGATATCATAATTGAACATCATAATAAAAAAATTAAACGTATAAGTGAACTTCATCGTGCATATGATACTTTACAATATCCACTTATGTTTTGTTATGGTGAAGATGGATATTCAATTGATGTAAATCAGCAAGATCCTACCACCAAATTACGTCTTAAAAAAACTGTTTCTGCTGCTCAGTTTTATTCATGGCGCATAATGCTGAGAGAAGGCGAAGAAAATTATTTATTACGCTATGGAGCTTTATTCAGTCAATTTTTGGTAGATGAATATGGAAAAATAGAGACTGAAAAATTGAATTATCTTAGATTCAATCAAAGCAAACTTAGAGCTGAAGAGTATATTTACTTAAGAGATGATATAGGTCGACATCATGCTGATCAACTTGGGCAAAGAGTCGTACTGCCATCATCTTTTACAGGTGGTCCACGATACATGCATGAGCGATGCCAAGATGCACTGACTTACGTCCGCCATTATGGAAGCTCAGATTTATTTATAACCTTTACGTGTAACCCTAGGTGGAAAGAAATTCAAAGATAATTATATCCTGGACAAAAATATTATCAGCGGCATGACTTAATTGCAAGAGTTTTCCATTTAAAAGTTAAAGAATTACTGGATCTTTTAATAAAAGGAGAACTTTTTGGAAAAGTTAGATGTTGCATATACTCAGTAGAATGGCAAAAGCGAGGCTTACCCCATATTCACTTACTTCTGTGGCTTAAAGATAGAATCACTACTGATAATATTGATAAGGTTGTGTGTGCTGAAATTCCATAAGCTGAGAAAGATCCTGCTCTTTACAATATTGTCAAAGCTAATATGATTCACGGACCATGTGGAAGTTTAAATAAGGATTCACCTTGTATGAAAGATGGTTGCTGCAACAAAAGATATCCTCGACCTTTTATACAAGAAACGCAAAAAGGAGAAGATGGATACCCTCTTTATCGCAGAAGAACTCAAGAAGATGGTGGTTCCACTGTGCATATCAAGGGAGTAGATTTAGATAATAGATGGGTGGTTCCATACAATCCTGTTTTGTTACGTACTTTAGAAGCTCATATTAATGTTGAAATTACAAACTCAGTAAAGTCGATCAAGTACGATTGCAAATACATTACAAAGGGTAGCGATCAAGCAACGTTTGTTTTAGAAAATAATACAACTATCAATGAGATAGAGATTTATGAAAGTGGACGGTATATTAGCAGTTCTGAAGCTGTTTGGAGAATATTTGGAGGGAGTGGCAAATCGTTTCTAATAAACTTACTCTTGGCCAAAGTTAGAAGTAATAGAGATATAGCAATAGCCGTTGCATCATCAGAAATAGACGGCGGAAAAACGGCACATTCTGCTTTTAAGTTGCCACTTAACTTAAATTACACTGATAATCCTATTTGTAATATTAAAAAACAGAGTAATTTGGCTAAGGTTTTGAGAGAATGTAAACTTATTATTTGGGATGAAAGTACCATGGCCCACAAAAAATTATTTGAAGCACTCAACGCTACTCTTTAAGATCTAAGAAATTCTTCTCAAGTTATGGGTGGAGTTACTGTCCTTCTGGCTGGAGACTTCCGGCAAACACTACCTGTGGTACCTAGGGGTACACGTGCGAACGAGATAAAGGCATGTATCAAATCTTCTTTTCTATGGACTTGCGTACAAAAACTTTCTTTAAATAAGAATATGAGAGTTTACTTGAGAGGAGATGCTTCTGCTGGAATATTTTCAAATCTTCTTCTCAAAATAGGAGATGGAAGATATCCTGTGTCTTTAGGAAAAATTAAGATACCATCAGAACTAGGAAAAGTGGTTACGAATGTATCGGATCTAATTGAAATGATTTATCCTAACATTAGTGATATTAAAAATAAGTGTATTGATTGGTTTTGTGAGCGTACCATTTTGACAACAACAAACGATAAAGCAGCTGAAATAAATGACATTTTATTACAATTATTTGAAGGAGAAGAAATATTTTACGATTCTGTTGACTCGACTACAAATATTGATGAAGCAGTGCAGTATCCAGTGGAATTTCTTAATACACTTACTCCATCTGGATTTCCACCACATAGACTTCATCTAAGAGTTGGAACTCCAGTTATGTTGTTGCGAAATTTATGTCCTCCTAAACTGTGTGCCAGATTGCAAATAAAATCGCTTAGTAAAAACTTAGTAGAAGCTACTATGATAACTGGTCGTCATCAAGGAGAGACAGTATTAATACCTCGAATACCACTTAGCCCATCGGATTATCCTTTTGAATTTAAAAGGTTGCAATTCCCTCTTAAAGTTTGCTTCGCTATGACGATTAACAAGTCACAAGGTCAATCTTTAAAAGTAGCAGGAATTGATTTAAGAAATGAATGTTTCTCACATGGACAATTTTACGTTGCATGTTCTAGAGTAAGTTCACCTAGCAATTTAGTAATTCTTGCTCCTGACGAAAAAACCACCAATGTTGTGTATAAGGAGGTTCTAAAGTAATACAAATTTTTACAAACAAAATGTTAATATAAAAAAAAAAAATTAAAGTATTTTTCAAAAATACCTATTTTAATTATTTCTTTACAGTATCAGTTAAGCAAATTTTGTATAATATATACAAATTAGTAAACTTTAATTTAATATATTAAAAAAATAACAAAATATTTTGAAACATTTACAAATTAATATATCTGTGCCTTTAATTTAAGTCCATTTATATTTTTAATTGAAAAAATCCGTTTTTATGATTGTATTTAAACGTAATATCATAATTAAATGATTCTGCACGTGTCAATATCTAGAAAGGTTGGTCCCATTTACACCTGATCTGTTGCTTTAAAAAGAGGAGTGTATAACAGTCTAAATAATTATATTAAAATTAATTTCAACTAAAAATGAACTTAACTCACTTTGAAGGGTAGCCATAGATATAATTGTTTCGCTTTGAATAACATATTATAATATCTAATTAAAATTGTGCGGGCGAAGCCGCAACGGGGAGCGCTAGTTATTTATAACATACTTAACCAGAAATAATCCATTAAAATTTATTACAATATTAAAATTGATCTAAATATTGGTTTTTATTTAGATTTTTCTTTACCTTAAAAACTTGAGTGTGAAAAGGGACATATTCCATTACAAAAAATGTTCAATAACTTAAACATAGAAAGAAAAAAAAATATTTTGTTATGCAGTTGAATGTTTAGCATTGGTACGCAAAAGTTCCTAACAGTAAAATTGTCTCTAATAAATTTAGTTTAGCCAATAATCAGTTTTTTTTTGTTTCCTGAAAAGTAGCTATTTTGGAATGTGTACCTTTTTCAACTCACCGATTCAATTGATATAAACTATCCAATTCACCGATTTGTGATAAAATGATTACATCATTATGCAATCGTTTTTTAAATGAGCGCGAGGAGTTAGTTGCCTTGCCGCCACTCCTGAAGTACAGTTGTTTGATACGGGAATAACGTTTATGTACATATTGATATTTTAACGTAATATAGTAAATCACTTATCCCCAGGTAATTATGCCAGCTAGAAAAAAAGTAAGCATTTTATTTTAACATAAACTAATTATAATTCATAATTAAAATTTGATATTATTGAAGTGGACACAAAAAGTTAAGTTGGAGGTTAACGTTTAAAAAATAATATCATTATTACGTACATTCAAAGAAATAAAATTAGAGATTAATGTTGGAAAAAAACAATCTTAATTGCATAAAAAAATTAGTTTCATATTTAATTAAAAGAATTACTTTATAACAAAGAAATATGCACATAAACGTTATTTTTAAACTTTAACCTCCAACTTTTTGTGTCCACTTCAATAATATCAAATATATACTTATAAATTATAATTAGTTTATGTTAAAATAAAATGCTTTCTTTTTTTCTAGCTGGCATAATTACCTGGGGACAAGTGATTTACTATATTACCTTAAAATAACAATATGTACATAAACGTAATGGATAAGGATGTAAATATTCCCGTATCAAACAACTGTATTTCGGGAGTGGCGGCAAGGCACCTCCTCGCGCTCATTTAAAAACGATTTCATAATGATGTAATCATTTTATCACAAATCAGTGAATTGGATAGTTTAGATCAATTCATTGGCTACAACTTTCCCGCTGGAAGTTTGTTTATAACCCAAAAATACAAAAATTCCTCGCTTAGTAACTTTTCCATGCAGTCTGTGATAACTCTAAAATATTTTCAATTATTAAAATTCGGAATACCTGTTAAAATAAAAGTTATTTCTACTGTTAGAATCCGTAGTTTATGTAGATTAAGAATATCTAAATTTTATTTTACTGAAGCCTTTCCATCGAGTTACAAAAGCGAGTAAACGACTGCGCGCACATTAGTGAAATATTACCAGCTAGTGTGTATCAGCATGGTGACGTCATAGGCGATCGATACTGGGTCACTGTAAATGATCAAAATGGTATAGCCCTTGTTAAAGAGCCCTGCTGCCAGCGTCGTGGTCAGCATTCCTCAAATCTCAACTTCGCCACCACTTTATACCTAACGTTGCAAAAACCAACGTTAAAAACATCAGCAGCTTTATTTTCTTATTGTAGACTTAGTGATTTTTTCATGGCCCGCCGAGCCCTCCTAAAGCCAACTAAGGGCCCGGGCTGAGAAAACCGGTCTGACTACGGCCCTGCAATCACTTAATGTCCTACTTTCACGCGAAGAAAGCCGAGGGCAGAGATATTAATATCTATATAATAAAACTTAATTGCTGTTCCTTTGTAAGCGCATCACTTGAGAACGGCTGAACCAATTTGGTTATTTTTTGTTTTAAAATGTTCGTAATAGTCCGAACTAGGTTTTTATATAGAGAAAAATTTGAAAAGTTTCAAATTTGGAAAAATTAAACAGCCTCTTTTGTATGGACTCAAGACCATAGCGCACAAAATCAGCTGTTCTTATAAAATGCTTAGTAACTCATATTTGTTTACATTCATTACCATAGCAACTTTACTAGTGTTATGTTTTGCAGGAATATGTTTTAGTATTTTAGTTATTAGAAATAGTATTTTGAATGTTAAGGTTTTGACCAGTAAGACGGACAAGGAAGTACGGTATAAACACGGAAATTGTAGCGAGGTCGCGGGAGAGTTCGTTAAACGCGGAACACGGAACTCGCTTTGCTTTGGTTTGTTTTAAGATGACAACAAGGAAGCTAGACGGGTTATAAAGTATAATCCGAATCTAGAATCTGGGCCAGAGGATTGTGGTCGTTGGGCCAGAGTGGGTTGGTCGATGGGGGCCAGTCTGTTAAGGTGTTGGGCCGGTAGCTAGGCCAGTCTGTTATTATCGCGTGTGGCCGGGAAAAAGTTGGGCCGGTTCGTCGGGCAAAGTGCGGCCAGGAAATCGGGACTTGGAATTCAGCTCGAGATTTGGACCATCGAGATACCTGTGAAGACATCAAACTAAGTGAGCAAACCAAAGTATTTCAGTCTATAGTTAGAGTCACGTGATATTCAGAGTTTTGGGATTATTCAGATAAAAGTAACACGCTTTAGTTGCCAATACCGTAATCCAGTCTGTCTTATAAAGGTCAATACCTGGTATAGGAAATGTAGGTAGATCATAAGTAAAGTCTAATGTATCAAACCATATTATGTTTATGTTATTGCATTGTACAAATAAATATAGAGAGATAAGTTTTGCCACTGAACCACTGGAATGCATTGTTATTGATGTCCCTTTGCTATTAGCATAGTAAACTATATTGTTAGAACCCGGGTAAGGCTATTAGCTATTTTTTAACCCTATCACTAGCAAATTTGTAATCAGTTTATTTTTTCAAAATAAACAGTTTTTTAGGTTTGACCAACTTAAAGTAAATAAAAACAAAAATCAACTAAAAATGCTTACTATATTTTAATTCAATTCAAACATTGGTTGTTACATATTATACATAAAACAACTGATTTGCATCAAAAACTTAACATAATTTTAGGTTAGGCCTACAATGAACCAAAACACGTTTATTTGCAACCAATTGGGCTAATTTAGAATCAGGTTTTTTACAATTCATCACAACTATCAGTTTTTTTAGATTAGGTAAAAGCAAACAAAAGTTTTACTGTATTATCTATAAAGGTTTACAAACTATAAATATAAATTTGTGTAGTATATTCTTAAGTGGCTTAAAAACCATTTTGCAATTCGATCACTTAAGGCTTAAGTGATCGACTTAAGCCAATGTAATGCAATGGAATAACTTTACTAAACTTTAAATTAAATCAAGCAATAGTGAAGCATTGCTGGATTCACTAGTGTTACATAAACTCAAATAGAGAAAAATATGAATTCCAAAGCAATCTTAGTTCATCCAGTTGTCTATATTAAATATTTTCTGTATAAAAAATACAAAAAATGTAATGTAATCTCAACGCATTGCTGTTAAACATAATCGATAAACTGAAGGCGCTCGGGTGAAATCAAGTGTCAGTGATCAGAAACTCGTCCAAGGTGTGACGTTTGTCGCGAGTTTAAACGCCACCAACAAATAAATATCAAGTCCTTAGCTCATAGCTGCTGCCTACCTATTTGTTAAAACTGTTAATTGTGCTTATACACAGGACGTATTCTCAAGGCTAAATGCGTAATAAATAGCCCCCAACTTCTCACCAAATTCTCCTACAATTATTGAAAAGTCTCTAATCACTATTATTAATGACGTTGGAGGTGTAAACCGTTCCGAGGAATCTGGGATCTAAAATTAAAACAGAAAATTTTGGCAATAAAGAAGACTTAAAACTTGATTTTTAGTTATATTTTGGAATTTAATCTAGAAAGTTTAAAGCTATAGAAATTATCTCTCTATATAATAAAAAAGTTGTTCTACTTCTTCTCATAATTATAAAGTAATAAGAATAGCTACTATCTAGCGAAACCACTGCCAAGGGAACAGGCTTGGAAAAATTAGCGGGGAAAGAAGACCCTGTTGAGTTAGTAAGAAGAAAAATAAATGTTTCTATTATATAAGAAAGTTTTTCTACTTCTTCTCATGATTATAAAGTCATAATAATTGCTACTATCTAGCGAAACCACTGCCAAGGGAACGGGCTTGGAAAAATTAGCGGGGAAAGAAGACCCTGTTGAGTCAGTAAGAAGAAAAATAAATCTGTCTATTATATAAAAAAGTTTTCTTATAATTATAAAGTAATAAGAATAGATTAAATACGTGTATTGCGTAGCGGTGACTATTGCATAACTTCCAGGCGCCGTGTATTAAATAGCGAAGACATATTGCATAACTTCCAGGCGCACAAATTCATGAAGTCGAAAAATAAAGTTGAACGGGGCCCCTCGGAGATCGCGAAGCGGGTTAGAGAGCGGAGCGAGCAGGGGGCAAAGCCCCCTAGTTTTAGTTAAATAAATATGAAAAATTAATCAATATCCTATAGGAATACTACAGCAACGAATTTAGTATAAAGTATAGTGATCGCAAAAAAATCGTTGTTCAGATTTTTGTGGAAATATCCGTTTTGGGACCCACTGAGTCCAAAAAAGTGGTTTGTACAAAATGTCTGTATGTATGTCTGTATGTCTGTATGTATGTCTGTATGTATACAAAGTTAGAGCGAATACTATTCGATCGATTTCAAACAAATTTGCACCAGACATGTCAAGTAGGCCTGTATAGATGAACGAAAAACGGTTTTGAAAATTTTTGAAAAACAACCCCCCTTTTTGGCAAAAAAAAACCCCAAAAATCAGTTATTATTTTTTTATAAAAAAACGGCTCTAACAATTTTGATAAAATTTAGCTTATTTGTAGCCTTTAATGTACCCTACCATATGCAAAAAACCGCATCTTTCTAAAAATTCTCATTTAATAATAATAATAATAAAATAACTGATTTTTTAGGGTTTTTTGGCCATAAATGGGGTTGTTTTTAAAACATTTTCAAAACCTTTTTTCGTGCAACTGTACAGGCCTAATTGACGTGTTTGGTGCAAATTTGTTCGAAATCGATCGAATAGTTTTCTCTCTGGATAATAATAATAATATTTATTAGTTAAACTCCAACTGTAATAAAAAATCACCTCTCCTACCCCACCCTACAAGTCACAGTGAATCTGTTTAATAATTTAAATATGTTTGTGAGAAAGTATGTGCCAGTTCCTCGTACCGATTATTTTCTTGGAAGTCATAAAAAGTAAACCACTTTTACATTTTGTCACGTGGAGCTAAGGGGTGAAAATGTGACAACAACTTCTAAAACCAATAAATAGTAATAATTGGTATTCTTTAATTAAAGCTAGAGAGCTGAAAATTGGCACTTATTAATTTTAAGAAAATATTTAAAAACGGAAGCTGATCAATTCTATCCCGATCTATTGATGCATTCTCACATTAAAGACGTAGGCTATCTGGGCAATCTTCAAAATTCAGCTAATTCTGTGATTTACCAGTCTACAGATTTAATGGTTGAAAAATGAGACACTCTTCACTCTGAATTCTTTATATTTAATTGATTTAATTTATTCAGCCCACAAAGACAATTGACGGGCAACCAATGAACAATAAATTCTAAACTAATTGAATATACATAATAATTCACTTTCATGAAATAAAAGATGAAAGAAAATGAGAGAGAAGTATTACAATTATGTAACATAGTGATGCAAAAAATTCTCCTTAGCAAAGTACGGGTATTCAGCTAGTTATAAATATGGGGAACATGTTCTTATGCAGTACCTATATTGTAGCTTTAAACACATTTAGCCAAACACTTTCCACATCTTAAAAAAGCTACAAATCACGTTTGGGTAAATTAAATAGGGAATAAATGTGATGTTAACTTTAAAATTTGAATTTTTTGCTATGGAGCGCAGGTTTGGGGATACCACGAGTAGGCCTACGATACAGTCGAACAGTTGCTATGTTTTTTCATCAAGCGAATTCTAGGTTTACCATCAAATACAAAAGTGGCGTAAATAGCACCCCCGCAGCGTGGGGGGGGACCGCGGCAGGTCAAAGGTGCTGCTACCTGGGCACATACATAATATATAAAGAAATTCAAAAAATTAAATGAGGTAAACACATTATCATCAAAATAAATTTGACAATGAACAATATCTTAATAAAACTTTTCCATAAATAATACAACAACGGATCATAAGTCTAAACCGTAATCATTCTGGTTGCGCAATAAGTTTACTAGCAGTTAACAGTAATGACTGTTAAACTTTAATAATCATCAAGATGCAACTTCAAGAGTTTCTTCTTAATGTAACTTGAAGTAACCTACAAAACTGAAGAAGTCCATGTAAGATATGCATTAAAGTACGGTTCCATAAACATGTCACATTTTCTTCAAAATTAAAAACTTGTTTATATGAATTGTCTAGGTGACAGTTAAACATTGAGAAATATGAGTAAAATTAACTTTAAAATAAAGTAAACAATTTCAAATAAAATTCTGTATTGTGTATTTAGTACATCAATACACATTCAAAAACACAAAATGCAAAAATGTTAATAAACAATGCAATACATTTTAATAACAATTACTTATCTTTACTATAATAATTATGAATCATTTTATATGTGGTGCATCTGCATTCCTCAATGCAAAGAGTAAAATCTGATAACCACCATCAACTTAGTCTTTTTGTAGATGTGTTAAATGCATGACATATTATACAATTAAATTACAAGTGGAAAAACATGAACTACTTGTAATTTAATTAAAGTAACCCTTGCTGGGGAAGTGTGTAAGCAGAAATTTTTTTTGCAAACTAGGCGGCTCTAGAAACAATTTCCTGGGGGAGTTAATTTAGTATGGATGCACTGGGAGGGGGGGGGGGGGTCTAGCAGGTATGGAATATTGGAACAATATTTATAATTAGGCACCTAGAAATCACATTTAAATCACTTAAAAACTTGGTTAATCTAGGCTTGTTTTAAAAAAAATAAATTCTATAATTGTAATATCTGAATTAAGTTATTGCACCTTTCTTAAAATAAAAAATATTCCAAGTTTAGCAGTACTGTATAGGATTACTATGGATTACACTTAAGTTTAAAGGTGGAAAGAGAAGACAAAAAATGAAAACTCAAGAAGAAATGTTTATTGTTATTTAATAAAATTGTTTAATTTTAAAAAAAATACTTACTATTGTTATGAACTTCCTTTGAAATATTAATAGCCAAAGTATAAACCAAAGTGCCTATATCAAGTGCAATTTTCTGTTCTTTATAGAGAACCTTTTTACAATAACATGGGTTTGAATCTGTTCTCTGAATATTTTCTTCTCTATGTACAACAAAAATAAGTTTGAGAATCTCTCTTGCAGCATTAAAGTTCTCAGCCAGTTCTTGATCCACCTGATACCAGAGAAAATTTTTTGCACACACGGCTGAGCTTATGGGAATAGAAGCAGGTAGTTTGTAGTTTGATGTTCTTAAATAAATAAGGAAAGGTCTATTTCCCTCAACCCTTCGAACTATTCTTTGACACCAATGACCTTTTTATTTTCTATCAAATTTTGTTTTGACAATGCTCCAGATTGACGTAAATTATTATTCATTTTTGTATCCTACTCCTTGATCACAATATTAAATTTAAGAACTATAACATACCTTGCATTTGTGATCTATTGTACGTTTTGTACGTCTTATATATTGACGACCGCGGTTTCGAGCCTCACTGGGTCATTTACGAGTCCTCATATACAAATAAATTAAATTACACACACACTTATACGCACATACACATTACAATTTTGCTAATGTTCAAATTAAATCTAACCACAAACTAATTTCATTTGACATCACAAATATGTATACGAATATCCCTGTTAAAGAGACATTAATTCTGTTAAAAGAAAAACTTATTGAAAAAGGAACTCTCGAACCGGGAGCAATAGATGAACTAACTGATCTAACTAAGATTATAATGGATCAAAATTATTTTAGTTTTGACAACAAATATTACACTCAAGACTCTGGGCTGGCAATGGGTGCACCATTGTCTAGCATTCTGTCCGAAATATATCTAGATCATTTTGAGAACAAATATATTATGTCCATTAACAACAAATTCCTAAACAGAATATGTTATTACTACAGATATGTCGATGACACGCTACTCCTCTTTAATGGTACCCATAGACAAATAGAAATGTTTGCTAATTATTTGAACAATATAAACGACACTATAAAATTTACACATGAGGTAGAAACCCAAAACAAAACAATAAATTATTTGGACCTGACAATATCCAATAGCAACGGTAAACACCACTTTAATATATACAGGAAACCTACCACAACAACCAACGTCATACATAATTCTTCTCACCACCCCAGATCGCACAAAATGGCTGCATTTAACTTTCTAGTTAAACGGCTATTCAACGTCCCACTGTCCGTCTCTGACAGAACTAATGAAATTAACACTATCAAGTTCATTGCTCAAGAGAACGGCTATAACCCGAACATCATTAATAATATAATGAAGAAATACAGAAGGACACTTACGAATCGCGTATCTCACAAGGAAAAGAAGAAATATGTATGTATGACTTACAGTGGAGTATTCCACAATCAAATCAATAATATTTTTAAGCAACATAACTACACTTTAACTTGTCGAACACGCAATAACATAGGAACCTTGTTACAGCGACCACCAAAAGAAGAGGACAATGTTTACAATAAGAGTGGTATTTACAAAATACATTGCAATGATTGCCCTAAATCCTATATAGGACAAACAGGCAGGTCATTTTTACAAAGATTCCGGGAACACAAACCCAAAAATACCTTTAAACAGACTTCAACGTTTGCAGAACATTTGGTGGAAACAGGACACCTGTACTCTTCAATCCAGAAAAACATGGAAATAATAAAAGTTTGTAACAAGGGCAGGGAAATGGATGTTCTGGAAGAGTTCCACATATATAAGAACCATATAAACAATCCATCAGAAATACTAAACGATAAGTTAAAATTCAAATCAAACTCTTTATATGACCTGATAATAGATTTAGACAATGGTAGTTCCAAACCTAGTATTCCCCCACCACCTAATCCGAACAGTTGAATTCAGTCCAGCTCCGGTTCTAGACGTGAAAGGATGCATCCAAATTTTAATTTTAATTTGCAATTAACCGACAAGCCATATAACCATGGTGCACCATTCGTGTTTAATGTGAAGTGTAATGTGTATGTGCGTATAAGTGTGTGTGTAATTTAATTTATTTGTATATGAGGACTCGTAAATGACCCAGTGAGGCTCGAAACCGCGGTCGTCAATATATAAGACGTACAAAACGTACAATAGATCACAAATGCAAGGTATGTTATAGTTCTTAAAAGTAAATTATTAGCTTACTGCCATTTCTGTCAAGTTAATGGTGTCTACTTTCAGTGGCCCATCATAATGTTCAAGGAAGGCTTTCGATTTTTCAAAACTCAAATCGAGGGATGTATGACGTGTAAAGGAATTTCTGACAAGATCAAACTTGGTAGTGCAGAAAACGCACAAACATAATTTTCTAGTCTGCTCCCGGTATCACTGCACTGTACAACGACATTTATATTGCAGCAGCATAAGATGTTTGTTCCTAGAGAAGTATGTATTTGTAAGAGCTACAGTCTTGTTTATAATATTGCATTAAGCGAGTACTTATAAAATTAAGAACATACATTTGTACTTGTTATTACTATTTCTGTTTAAAAAAAATTTTCTAACACAAACAAAAGTAAATACATTTTTGTGAATTGACTTATACATTTTTGTAAATTAAAAATAACAATAATACATAATGTTTAACTTAAACTACTATTCTTAAATTAACAAAGCAAACATCTCAACTTTGACTGTCAAAACATGAAATTGGTATCCTTGTCGTAGCACAGCTACTTATGTTTAACAATAATATTATTTAGCTTCATGCGATATTCCCGGCAACGAATATATATTCCGGCGAAAGAGTCGAAATAATTTACCACCAACATTTTTGGCCCCAAAAGGGCCTAAATCAAAACGAAACAGAAGGTGAAATTTCCGAATAAACTTCTCAGTCCATAAAAGGGCCTAATTCAGTCAAGGTCTTGCAATTTTCCCGTAAAAATCTTTTACGGGAAAACTCGCCTTAAATTCCCCAGAGCTTCACTCTAACATGTCCCCGGTCGATATAACATCTGTCTAGGAACGTTCGGCCGCCAAGGACACAACGATATCGGACATCAAAAACTTTTATAATCTATGTTTACTTTCCTCGGGAGTTGAGACCTCATCTTCTGAGAAAGTTACTAGCTTATTTCCCAATGAATTCTTTGGCCCGCACAAGGACCATCCCAACTGCAGATGACTGGGCAACGTAGGCACTTTCTCCCGTAAAGGACACTGCAACACAGTCGAATTTTTCCTTCACTTCTACCGTTAACTTCTCCCCGCAGATGAGACCTTGTCTTTGTTATTCTGCCTGTCTCCAGCGAAACATCTGTCGAAATAACTCTAAAGTCCCCAGTAAATTCAGCTCCCCAGTCATGTTGAATATTTAGTTTTCAAACGTCGACACGGTTGCCACAACAACACTAAATAATTCATCGCCATATGACCAAAACTTCACTTCAAACTTTCTTGGCATTCAACTCACTTCTTCCGAGGAAGTTACAATCTCCTGTGTGATTTCTTCGAAAAATCTACTTCCTAGCAAATTGTCGAGACTTAAGTCTCGGTTGAAGACAGCATCTGTTTTACGGAATGGCCCCTAGATGCTGTTTCTAGAGTGTGTAACTTGCCCCTCTGGAGAGGTCAGCGCATCACTCTTGTGCCTGTGTTCGGTTCAGAGTAACTTCCACTTGAGGGGAGGGAGGTGATTTAGTGAGTAGCGGGTCCAGGAGGATCGATTCCCACAGTATCTTCTCTAATGAGAGGTCTGCGTAAGAGTATTTCACCGTTACAAAAAAAAAAATAAAAAACCAATCTTCTCAGCGAAACCAACTCAGCATCATTCATCACCTCGATACCAAATGATCTTCTATTGAGCCAAGTACCACTGAACACCTTCATCAAGCGAACTAGCGACTCCACTGAAGCCAGGACTGCCAGTAAGGAACGAAGACGGGAAGTCTCCCACAACAAGTATTGAAGTCCTCAGCCAAGGCGCACCAACAGAGAGAGTTAGTGCTAAAGAAAGAGACTGTGACTGGGGAGAAAGTGTTACCGACTCGTCAGAACCAACTAAGAACTTAATAAATTTCTAATTCAATCAAAATACTTGTTCTTACTATGAAAAATTCACCAGCATACCATCTGAGCTGCACAGCAAAATTACTAAGACTGTTCGCGGAAAAGAGCCAGGCTCGGCCTGAACCTCCATCGTAGTTTCCGCAACGACTGAAGGCCCATCAGTCCTGCATGGTACTTGTACCAGGCTACGGAACACCCGATACACGCTCTTCAAGCACACACATAGATAGGGTCCTTTTTAGGCCCTAAACACAAAGTACATTAGTTTCCACCTAGACTTCGATTTAGCGGGACGAGCTTTGGCTTACAGGAACAACACTTTGGTAAGGGTGTTGTGTTCTACTGTCACATACTTCGCAACGTCGATCTACACAACGAAACATCGTAACGCTACGAACACCAAGCAGGCTTCACCTGAAAACATCTGCTCTTCTGGCCACACTTTTACTCACTCATCAGCCCTTGTCAGGGCCCAAAAGAGTTCAAAATCAAATCATTCGAAACCTTGGGCCCTTCTGGCAATAATACGGTCCTTTTCAGGGTCGACATTTAGTGATTCAATTAAAACGCCCTTCAGGCACATTCTGTCCAACATACGGTTCTTATCAGGGCCGAATCATTCATCAAACTTTTTATTTTGGATTCTGGTTGTCACCAAAGTAAATTCTAACCATGCCACAATAATTCATGCAATCCCCGGTGTGACAATATCCTAAAACACAATTTATTGAATAAACACTGCAACTTAATCAACTAAACAAACAGCAACTCACATATAAATATTTTGTTTAAAGGCACTTTTAAATTGTCTATACCAGCTTTTTCATAATTCCTATTCCTCCTTAGCACTCCAACTCAGCTGTTTTAATGAAGGGAAAATTGTATTTCTCCTATTAATTACCGTACCTACTTTCTAAATTACCAAACGTAAAATTTACGAAATTAAAGGATTTTTATGTAAAAATTATATATTTTTTAATAAGTAACTATTACTTTTTTAACTTGATTTGTAAAAAATAAAATGTCTTTAGACGCTAGTTGATAACGATAGTTCCAAAATAGGTAATTCTTGAAGTGGTACAGACTAATTATAAAATTACTATGTTTTTAATGATGGCAATTTACATATGAAAACCAAGGAAAAGAAAATTAGTTGAATAGTTACTACTTAGAATTGTGATTCAGCAAAACTACAGATATTTTGTAACAAAATGATGCGTAACAATCAGAAGTTGAGCAACCTACCAACATTTACCACTGTGAAAGCTAACAATAAGTAGAAGTCTGCATGAAGAATAGAAACATTTACTTCAGCTATATCTTTACTTGATACGCTATAAAAACTAAAAATTTTAGGAGTACTGAAAAAAAGTAACCATCACATCCTACCAGATATGTTTACTGTAAGAAAATTTAATTTTAAAATAAATTTTGATGAATTTAACCCTTTCAATGCCAACATCCTGTTTAACCGGATGTTTCAAAACATGTGAGAATTGCCAACGTCCGAATGTGCGGACTTTCAGAAAACAAAATCATTAAAAAATAAAAAATGATTATTTTTGTTAATACTTTATATCAATCTACTATGATTGAATAGTTCTTACTGTTTCACATATGATATAGTATACAAAATCGGTGTAAATTTAAGGATGAATGAATGTAGTGTTCCCCCATATGCCGTCGGTTGATTTAAAAAAAAAAATATATGTATACAGAAATACTACAGTAAAATTATGCAAAACATTTCAAGCCTTTAAAACCAGGTAACTAGTCATATCCCATCAGCTTGGAAGCGAGCCAAACACCGTTTGCTTTACTTCCCCCCTCCTACCCTCAAACCACAGATATGACAAGCTACATGGTCTTATGATCAGGAAGACCCCACATTACCACTCGGCTAAGGCTTGCACAGAATAAAACAGAAAATAACCCCTCTTAGTTACTTTACAAAGCAACCATATTGCCTATCTCGCCCCTTTAAGCGAATTCTTTTCTTCGCTTTAAAAATGCTTATTTTGAAAAAGTAGTGTAACTTTTTTAGTTATCAAGATATTGGCCCAAAATTTGTAACATAAGTATACAACAAAATATGTCTTTAAGTGATGTGCAAGTTTTCAAGTGATATATTTTTGAAGTGATACCTTCTATTGGCCCGATGGTCACTTTCGCTTGACTATGATTCTGAAATCTCACGTCACCCAACTTTTTGCGTAGACACAAGTCAGAGCGTGGAGAGGGAGTATATTGTACATTGGTGAGAGTTTTTATTTGGCAGTTTGAATACTTTTAGTATAATTTGAATAAATTAATAAATTATAAAATACAGGATGAAGGAAAGTGATAAGAATCTTAGGACCAGCCACATGTCTCCGTTATCAGTCACCTGCAAAGAGAAAGATGATATCATTTTATTGCTTGAGCAGATCCATTAGTCATTTACAGTAGGGAGGAGTACTATTTATGCAAGGATGATGGTATGAGGGTACTATTTTGTGTATTTGAGGGTGGAGGTATGATTCAAAATATTGATTATAACTTACTATAAGTGAATTATATGATTTTAATGCATCATAATCAAGTTGTGTAATGTATCTTTAAAGTGTTTACGATTTTTTAAACTACTCATACTAGACTAATTAATTATTTTTAATAAGTTCCGGTAACTTTCTAATAAAAAAGAGCAAAATATTTATTAAAAACGTAGTGATAACCAATGAAGTACAAATATCATATAAACTTGGTATATTTACACACACCGCCTGGTCTGGCATTCCAATTTTGGCAGAATCAGGAGCACCAGGTAACATTATTAAATTTACTTACAGTTGAGTAAACTGAAGTTTTTTTATACAATTTATTTTTCTGGCATGTGGGTTTAAAACTATTTGGACAATTTCCTTAGTTGGATTTTCTATGCGAGAACAAGTTACATATTCCTCTCTCACTTCCATCATCAAGCCCGGATTAGCAGCTATTTACGCCCTAGACCAAAGTTCTAAATTACGCCCCCTTCCTGGGGTCTGGGAGTGTGGATTTTTTCATATTTCACTGTAAAACTCATGTTTTAGAGCTTCTCTGAGGGCTATTTGGCTATTAACAAAGTTTTATTTTTAGCCATTTTGAATGCATTTTTACCTATTTTCCAATTAAAAAATTATATCAATCACGCAATAACAGTGGTTGAAATGCCAAAATGTATGAAAAGCCAATACAGTAGAGTCCCGATATTTCGAGTTGAATGGGACCGAGAGTACCTCGGATTGTGAAAAACTCGAATTACACTGAATATGTAGAGGTTAAGATAAAATTACTATTTATAGTCCTCGTATCTCCGAAAAAATTTAAGTTTTATTAAATATACACTATTTTGTTTTGAACACTGAGGTAAAAAAGTAATTTTATACACAGTAAAAAATAGAAACTTACTTATTAATGAAATCATAAATAGCTTTTTGTTTAATTACACTGCAACGTTTACGAGCTGCGATGTCACGCCAAAGGGATACGGCAGTGCCGGGAAAAATTTGTTTCGATGTTATTTTTGTATATACATTAGAACTTGGATAATTCGAACGTCTTTAATTCGAAATTACCATTAATTAGAAGTTTCGGTTCGGTGTCTTGAACTTTATATGATAACAATGTAAACAAACTATGGATAATTCGAAGTCAACTTCTTTAATTCGAAGTTGTTTTTCAACACTAAAAATAAAATCTTGTGCTGTGAAAGGGATCACAGGATAAATAGATCACCGTCTGGTAGAAAGGGGGCTGGACATAAGGGGCAGGACTTACGTGTTTGTATTCGTATTGTAATTCTAGACACGGTACCGGTTTCCAAAAATTTTGCCTTCCGAGAATTCTCTAGGTACTGATACTGTAGTTTGTCATTGATGCTCAGTTGTTAAATTAATCCAGAAAGGATATATTTTAGAGTGCTCGACGGATAAAAATAAGGTAATTAATTACCCATTATTATAATAATTGCATTCTTGGAAGCTAAATAACATCATGTTTAAGTTAAATTAATCTCGACAAAACCTTTTGTACACAGAACAGAACAATCAATTGTTTGTTGACACTTGTACTGTGCATAACTCTATCCCACTTATATGAACAACGTTATGGTTATTCCCCCCCCCCCCCTTCGAACATGACTTTAGTTGTACAGCCAATGGATCAGGGCATTATAAAAAATGTTAAGCATTTATACAGGCGACTTATTGTACAAACGCTCTTGACACATTCATTCGAAAACAAAAATTTAAAGATCAATATCCTTCAAGCAGCAAGAATGTGTCACAATGCATGGTCACATTCAATGATAATTGTGGCTCGAATTATACGGAACCTCGGATTATCGAGACTCGAATTACCGGGACTCTACTGTACTTGTAATTTGTAGTAGGCAGATATTGACTATTGATTAAAAAGAAAGCATGTTGAAAAAACATACTACTAAATAAACAACACTGTATATGTATTTACTAATGACAATCAAAACATGTGCATAGTTTTATAATGTCTTCTTTCTGGCTTTGGACCAGGCAAATTAATGTATTGTGCTAGTGAAATCCAATGTTTTTGTTACTTCATTTTCAATTCTAAGAAGAGCGAGAGCGTTGAGTAACTAGCGGTAATACTACATTAGTAACTAGTGGTGTGAGGGCGGAGTTAGGGGTGACGGCAGAGATGTGATCTTGGCGTGAGTCACTGCCGACCTACTAGACTCTCCTCAACATCCCCCTCTCTCTTTCAAGGACCGTGCAACCCGGTCGCTCGACTAGAAGAACGGAATTTTTTGTTTTTCCCTGTGATCTGCGCCCCCCACAAATCTGCACCCTAGGCCATGGCCAATATGGGTAATCCGGGCCTGTCCATCATATGCGCTCTATTGTAAATACAACATTTCCTTCAAATTCAACCGTTTCCTGTCTGAGATGACAGATCTCGCTTAGGTTGTCCCCAACCTAAAATAAGTCCGTCCATCTTGAACTTTCAGTGTTGTCGGAAATGCACAATGCATAACTAAAGTCAATTTTCGCCAAAATCATGTGTCTCCGAACCTCTCGAATTGTGACGAAAGTTTGTCCGCCGCTACCCGTGCAATACGGAAAATTGTAACTGTACGTACTAAACAAACAAGTGTATATGATGCCTCATGGTAATTAAAATTATAGAACTCTTTTTACCTGTTTCTAACGCCCTTTATATTGAGTGTAGTGTTTGTGCCATGTTATAATATGTGTGTTGTTAAGTGTATCTGGCCAGATAGCAGAGTGTAAACTGGGGTGTAAACCTACAAGACTGCAACACAGTGGCGTAACTATGGGGGGGGGGATGAGGGGGATAAAACCCCCCCCCAGAACCCTAAAAATAAATAATCGTATCTCAGCAATCCTACTTGTTTAAAAAAAAAGTTGCTCATGTTGCATGAAGTTTAAAACTAAAACTAATGATTTAGTTTTGATTTGGTTTTAATTGTCTAATTTGTTTAAATTATTAGTTTATTTGCATAGTAAAGTAAACAAACAGGTTTATTTGTTTATTTATTGATGACATGGCAAAAAAAACCAAGAAATCTTGACTTTGTCCTGTAATGTACAGATAATCTATCATCCCTTAACTCTCGTCTTGCTTTTTTATTATGCTAATTTGCGTTCATTTTAGTATAAAATATAACAAAAACTAAAAGACGTTTATAGATTTGTCACTTTCTGTAATAAATATTAAACGTAGTTTTGTTTTTCTGAAATACATTCATCATTCATGTTATTAAGTAAAATGTTGTGTATTATTATCCGGTATGATGTACACTCTATTCACTATTTATTCTTATCCATCCCCCCCCAAAGCCAAATTCTAGTTACGCCACTGCTGCAACACCTTCCACTAAGATTCTGTGACAAACCAAAAATATGTATAATTTATTTCACTACATTTGTAAAGAGCAATCAAATAGTAACTGTTTAGAGTTTTAATTAGTATATTCTTGCAACCATATACGTATCCAAAGGCAGATCCAGCCGGTTTTCGTGGAGGGGGCTGTCTCCTATCCGGAGTTTATAGAATATTTTTTTGTAATATATAGTGTTTGAAAACGTCTTTTTTAGGCTATTTCACGAGCACCCATTTTGAATAGGTATTAAGAATTATTTGCTTCATCCAAAAATGAAATTTTATTATAACAAATTGTAGAAAATAAGTACCGTAATTGAATTGAACTGTATACTTGAAATTTAAATAGCCTTATTCTATAAACTTATTTCATTAAATTAGAACAACTAAACAAAATGCTCACAAACCTATAGTAAACAGTTCCAGCCAGACAAAAAAAGTAACAACTAACGCGCCTAAGGCGTTGAAAATGTACATATGTCATGGAAGTACCCGAATAGCCTCGGAACACTAAACCAGGTTTTCCTTATACCAAACGAAAACATAGAACTTGCACTTTAAATCGTTAGAAAAATCATTGTACAAATATATAGATTTGTAATAGATACATCAATTTCAAAATGTTCTTTCTCGTTGGTTGAAAACTGTCAATTGCAAGGGTTTTCAGAAAACTTCATATCTAAGAAACCATAAAAGTGACGAATGATTAGAAAATGTGGTAGAAAGTTCAAATCTGGTG
This sequence comes from Philaenus spumarius, assembly GCA_018207615.1. Lineage (NCBI taxonomy): Eukaryota > Metazoa > Arthropoda > Insecta > Hemiptera > Aphrophoridae > Philaenus > Philaenus spumarius. Next base: position 491,221 of record JAGFPH010000076.1, read on the forward strand.
AATCCAATAGTTTCCTTATTTTTTTCTCAAAACAAGTCTGTCTAACGGTTATGTGCTTTTAAAAAGTGATGAGTTTAGTCATTTGTTTGTGCTTTCTCGTGCGGCATCAGTTGATTTAGACAACTACAATTTTACAACTATGATTACACATGTAAATATACGTTTTAGAAGAAATTTGTAAATACAAAAATTAAAGTTTAAAACATTTCCTTTCCAATGGTTTTTGTTTTATTGAGATTGGATAATATTTAGTGGGTGAAATATTCGATACAAGGTGTATTGTCTGAGACTACTCAATTGAGCAGTCTGCCACTTAGAGAATTAAACAAAACAAAAATATAATAATCCAAAGGAGGTGGCTACAGCCCCCTGGATCCACCAATGTACGTATCTAGGAGTATATATACTGTTACCTGTTGGAACAATAACAGCTGGTTTGGGTTGGGCCACATATTGTGCTTCACATAACAATGAAAATATTGATTGCATTCGGCCGCACTGGTTAGACCCACCGGTAGGTAGGTGACGTCAGAGTAGTGGATTCTACCAACAACTGTGCGGCCGAATGGCGAATGCACTGGTAGATTATAGTGGTACCTGAACTGTCAAATTCGTAAGTTATGGTTTTTTCCGCCATGATTTCTACCGTTGTGGTAGATGATATATCGCTAATTTATTGTGGTGGAAAAAATGGCGTCCAACAGGAGAAATGACGTTATCTACAGAAGTTCGGTTACACGAACGAGCCGGATTACAGAAGCCGGGTTGACACGATACGAGTAAGCTTGGATCGAGCAAGCTATTTTTACTCGGTCAGAGTTCACTAGGGGCCAGTTCACTCGGAGTAGTGTTGACACGCTAGGACACTTTTATTTAATTTACAGTCATGATGGTGGATATTGTGCGTAAGGGATAAATGTTGTGTGTATATATGTTATTGATATATGAATATCTAACTTTTTGACAATATGACCCACAGCGTCTTTGTTCTTATAATTTATTATGTCAAACATTCCACAATATACTTCCTCAGCTTCATACAATTCTAGAAAATGAACAGTTTCCCCATCTGACAACCTTTTAATATATTTTTTTTCACCGGTTGATTATAATAGTCTGTCGCTATCCCCTCACAAAACTAATCACAACTCGTATCCGAGAAAGTAGAGCGCTATTCGACTCAACTCGGGCAGAGTTAGTCAAATCAGAGCTACACGGACAAACTGTTGGCACAATAAGCATTCGCAACATCCGAGTTCTCTCGGTCCGAGCTTACTCGTATCGTGTCAACTCGGCTTTAGTGCAGCCGAATGGAAATGTTGTTTGGGCCAACTGTGCCTTTAAAGAATGTTGTTTTTACAGTATAATAATGATGCTAACACAAATGTTCATTTTTATGGGTTAAGCCATTTGTGCACTCATTGTCTCAACTATAGCATACAAATATTAATAGAACTTAGGTAATGTTTAAACTACAGTTATTATGTCTTGTCTACCTAGAGTGCTTGATTTTAATTGTCAGAAATAACATAGGTCTGTTTACATATTTTATAAAATGTTTTTTTGAAATACTTTGTTCAATTTCAGTACATTTTGCAGTTTACCATTATTTTTGAGTTGTTATACCCTTCACAAAACACAAAATGTTTTCAAAAAAATTTATTAAAACATCTGACGTTTTTGTTATGCGAAAATAGATGGGATTATCATCGCCTACTAGATTCAAATAATTAGCTTCTCACAGCTGTAATGTATTAATTGTGAAGAAATACACACTAATAAAAGTAAAAAACTATTTTACTGGTTTGTTTTACATTTGGCGGGTATTTTTTTTATAAAGTTTTCCTAAGTACCTATTTTCCCCACTGAGCTAAAAGATAATATTATAAATATATAACTTTTAGCTCAGTGATTTTCCCAATCAATCTGTGAATGTTAAGTGTTTAATCTACATTTCATTGTCTAATCTATCTTTTCCCTTTACATCCACTATGTGGTTCCATGTTCCATCACTATGTAGTACAAATAATATTTTGGATAGAGTTTATTAATATACAAAATATAGAGGCCGTGGTTAAGGCTTGTGGTTTGCAATGCAACTGTGCAACATAACACAATAAAATGTAATAAAATCTGAGCTTGATAGTTTGTGTGATTATAATATTTGAATTGTATAATTTTTGCATCTTCTTAAGATGACAATTTTTCAAATGTATTTTATGTGTTTTCTAAGAAAGGAAAAAGGTGTATGTTATTAAGTCAACAGCTCGAATGCAGGCTTAGGGTAATTTTAAAAAGTACTAGGCTATGTAATATTTTTACATGGGCCTGTTCACGTTATAATGTACATTTTTTAGACCCACAGGCCTAGTATTTATTTTGGTTTTTGGTGAACTGACATGCAAATTGACTTACTAACAACCATTGGCCTTTTATTTCTAACCTATACGTACCCATCTTAAAGGTATACTCTAAGAGATTGATTCATAATTTAGTACCTAAAAGATATTTTAGGTTAGTTTTGTACAATCTAAAATAGTATTTTTTTGCACTGCACGTTGACATTTTTAATGATCAAGCTATCAGTTCTTTAGCCCACATTTAAACAGATAGTTATTTCAAAGTAGGCCTAAAGTGATACAAGTACCCCTAGATCTTATCAATCACCAAAAGATATATAGACTTTGCAAACATTTACAATACACCTCCTCTTCATTTGCGATAGGGGTACCAACCCATAAATAAATAAATCACTAACATAATCATAATGTTTAATATAGGCTAGGCCTACATACTAAGTAAATTGATTTTACAGCTGTGCCAAATTTATTTAAAAAATATTAAGTTAACGCTATTGTTGAGTGTGATATTGTTTGAAATGTTAGCTTAGGATATCCTACTGACATCTTTGCGGACAATGATATTTTTGTAGGAAAGAAAGTATTAAAGAAGAAGTATTAGTAGGTAATAACATGCCATATTGTACCTAAGCATATTGTAACTGATTGAAGGTTGCATTGTGAGTTTAACGCAGTAGGCGTTCTTGTTTTACATTATACTAATAAATGTTGAATGCAGGTGAACATAGTGTAACTAAAGACTATAAGTTAGCTGAACTTCAGGCTATTTTTTTATTTTTATTCTTTAATGCTTTTATTTCTGTTGTCGTAGGGACATATTGTAAATTTGCGCCAACACAGTACTGCGAAGGTTTTGGCTTAGTTATATTTCATGATGTGGGCCTATAGGCCTATAAATTTATTTTATTTTTGGAATATAATAAAAAGGTTGTTTCTGAAACTCTATAATATACTCTATAAACTCTAAACCTAGACCAATATGTTTAGGTATTGTTCCTATACCAAAGACAAATTCAAAGTAGCATTATTACAATATACCAAAGTCTTGTGTTTTTTACACGGCCGCCATATTATCAATTATTTCAAAAACGGATTGATATACTAGGCCAGTTGAAATTTTGCTTAACCCTAGCCTCAATTGAGCAGTCAAAGCGCTTGGCCTAGGTACATCACGCTGTTACTCAATTGACAACTCTAATTTGTATTGAATATTTCACTAAAAATCAACCAATCACCTCATTATATTATGGGGAAATTCAACCAAATTGCAAAGACTATTTGTCATGTAGAAAAGAGCCATACGGGTAATTTCAAATTTGAAAAATGACCAGTCATGCAGGGATGTATTTAAAGCAGAAAACTGCTTAACACTTCCCTGTATTTATATAATGGAGGTAATACTGTTTTGTCGGTTTAAGTGCTGTACAGCACAAAATAGCGACTACCACACTTATTTCACCAGAAAGGGGAGTGACTTAAGATTGGTAAAACACAGACTAAATCTTCATAAAAAACTACCTGCTCAAGCTGGAACAGCTTTATTTAACAGGCTCCCAGAGTCTATTAAGAAAATAAAAAACAACTTAACTTTTAAAAAACATCTGAAGGATTTGTTGGTGAGAGGTGGCTATTACTCCGTGGGTGAGTTTATGCAATAGAGGAATGAGTCTGGGAAAGCTGTGCCCAGATCCTTATTGGTAGTTTTGAATTGGTGGGGTATTGCCAGTGTATTTTATTATATTGTGGATTCTATTTATTGCTTGTTTTGTTTCTTTAATTATTGTTGTTGTGTTCTCTGACATTTTGTGTATAGCTGACTGGCATACGTGTTTTGTTCAATCCATATAAGCTATTGTTAACATAAGTTCTCAGTTTTATTACTATCTACCATTATGATTTACCTTTTATGAGTGATTGTGGAGTAGTTTTGTGTAATTAGATGTATGGTGATTTTTATTATTCAAATTTTAATGTACGTTTTTTAAATACTTTGACCATGGCTATACAATTGAAATTTTGTCAACAGCTTTATAAATAAAATGAAATGAAATGAAATGAAAGTCTTTAGTCATAGCACTCATCAGTATTCGGGCCGGCAATCGTTTAGCTTAGCGTTTCGTTAGTGAGTTGTCGGCAATGGCTTGTAGCACACCAACTACTGATGAGTGCTATGACTAAAGACTATATAGGTTAGTACCTTTCAGGCTATTTTTTTTATGCTTGCATTTTTGTAGCAATGCAAAACAACTTACTCATTAGATGTTACTACCTTAGGGTATATTAGTACATACATCTAAAAATAGTATGTGTAATAAAAAACGTCTAAAATAGTGGCCTCCGTATAATACGTAAGTACCCAAAATATGTGTGCTGAAGAATTATTTAAAGCACTGAATTTGTTATAATTTTTAACTAAATGATGCAATTTAATAAATCTAATTGCAAATTAAAAAGTAATATTACAGCTACTGTAAATTTATATTTTTAAGTGAAAAAAGATGTTTGTAAAAGTACAGTATGTAGGCCTTTAATAGAAATTTTAGCTTCTAAATTTGTTTTTAGTTAAACTGGTAAAAATGCTCCCACTACTTTCAGATGGTTAATACAAATTTTAAACTCTCATATGATTTATTCTTCAATTTATGTAAAAAACTAAGTATGCTTTATTTTTTTAAACTTTTATTTATGTATAATATATAGGCCTACAATCTCAAAATGTTGATATTTTGAGAATATGAGAGTTTTCTAATTTTATTCTTTACTTTAACGAGGTATAGGGCTACAATCAGTTTAAAGTAGGATATCAGATCTTCATTTTTAATTTTTTGAAGTTTGAGATGTGTACTTTAAAATGCACTAATTAGTGTACCTGTGAAAATTTAATAAATTTTGTTTTTTTAAGTATAAAACAAATCAGAAAAAAAATTATTTAAAACCACAAAATGTTAGTTAATAAATGTTAGTTAATAACAACCATAAAGTTAATAAATGTTATTAAACAATGTTTTTTGGTTATCCCACCTAGTTGATCATAAGACTTGAAATGAAGTAAATTGAATAACATTTTTTTTTAGTACATACTATGTAGCCTACTCATTTTTGTAAAAAAATCACTTCTTTTTTTATAATTTTTTGAGGTAGGCCTATTATTGAGATACAAAGGTTGTTAAAAATAAGTTTTTAGTAAGTATTGTGAAATTACAGAAAAAAAGTAATCCGTTTTTGTATTCTGTAATATAATAAAACAGAAAATAAAAAATTGGTATATTTATAATGATAGAGAGAGATAGACAAGAGGAGAACGCAGAACTTCTTCTGGTAACATCTGCCTCTTGCTCCAAAATCTAAAGTATATGAGACTTTTACCTGTTTGAATGTCCTATATGTATTTGTCTGTGTAACTGCCACATGTAAAATAATTTTGAAAGGAACCAGCATAACATTTTTAACGGGCCATAGATATCCCACAGTTACGTTCATTATGCTTGTTGAAACCATGCCGAGAGTTTTTGTGATATTAAATTTTGATTGTTAGTCGGTTTATTATTTATTACTATTTTGTGTATTTTGTGAGTGCTTACTTTTATAAATTTATTTAAGTATTATAACTTTAAATCTTGTATAAAAACTGTACAATTGATCAAGGAAAAATGTGAAGATATTTGAATTTTTTAGTATTAATTTTAATTAGTTAAGGATGATTTCACACTAAATTAACAATCGTTGACTTAATTTTAATATAAATATATTGTTATTTTCCCAATTTTAAGTAAAAGGCATTTTGTTGAAAAATTTTTTCTAATGTTTTAAATGTTAGATTACTTAAAAAACGGATTATTTTCCGAGAGGGTATGAGTTATTGTCATGCGGCCAAAATATTTATCTTCACTAGCTAAAATTTATATTTTGACGAAAATGTAAGCTTATATATTGTACTAGGTGTCCAAAACCTTAGATGGGTAGAATAGAAGAGGTGGACCAGACTGAATCCGCCTCTTCCCCCCCCCCCCCCCCCGTGCCCAATAGCTCAAGTACGCTGACATCACCAATAACCTGGCTGACGGCTGACTGCAAGGGAAAATCCTGGTTTTCGTGCTATTCTGTCAATGATTTAATCTAGAAACGGGTTAAATGGCTAAATATCATGTATTCCACTACCAAACTGTGTTGTATTGAGGGTATTTTGTACAGCTATCGCTATAAACTATCGTATTACTTTTAGCTTACATAATATTGATTGTTTTGTGTGTATTATACTATACTGTAGGCTTATTCAAAGGACATTGTAGTTTACTACATAAAAACAATAAAATCATATAAAACAAAACTGTAGTTTAGTAGTACTTTATTCTAAAAAAAAATGTTGGATTTTTTACAAGAAATAAAGTAATCATCAAGTTTTACAATATTTATCAAACATAATTACTTAAGGTATTAACAAAAATGTACTCCTTTCCCCTTTTTTTTATTAAAACCTATTTAAAATTATTTGTCTTGTAGTAGTGTTTCACGGGTAAACACAGGGTGACTGGTAAAATTTGAGGAAAGCATTACACCGATTTTTTTGTTTAATAAGTAAATATGCCTTTATTTATTAATTTATTGACTATAAAACAAGTAAACAAAATGGTTTTCTAAATCAATATACCTTTCCTTGCACTTATTTCAATGTTGTACACTTATGTTGTAACTTTTTTCAATTTTTTAATGCTTTTTTATCTTTTTGTTGTCTGATTTTAGTTTGTTGCAGAACTTAATCCTCATTATTATTCGCCTCCGTACAAACAAATCAATCACTTTTAACGCTACTTGTTACGTCTTCGCTGCTCCAAGCATGCACTTTCTTTTTCGTGTTCAAAATAAAGCCTATTTGTGTTGAAGAAAAATTTCCTTTTAATAAACAACAACTTCTTGTTTCATATTTTTTTCACTATTATTTTTCAATTTGATGTTTTGTTCTTCCAGCGCTTTAATTTTTTGCTGGGTCTCCTTTTTCAGTTTACCCATTTCTTCCTTAAGCTTTATATACTCAGATTGGAAATCAACAGGTTGAGGTACATTTCATTTCATCAGCCTCATCACATTGCAAATCAGCTAGAAGACTCTCCTAGCAAACTAGAAACGGTTTCTATTTGGGCTTTCTTATCTTGTCTTTTTTTCTTTCAGTTATATTTGAAAATACTTTTGTAGTATTAGGACCTAGTAATTTTATAGAAGGAATAGCGTCAGGTTTTAACAATTTCTTCTGCCGTTCTCCTAATAGCTCCGCACGGAGGTTTCTACAAAAATTTGTATCCAAAAAGTGTTCAGAGCAAACACTACAAGTGTTCAGGTTCCATTCGTCCTTTCTTTTACATCTATCAATCCAAACTTTTCTCAAACTTTACTACTTTTAGAAAATTTGAAGTAACTTACAACATAATCATATTTTTTAGTTTTTACATGACTATTATTGCATCCAGCAACAGCACAAAGTGTTCCAGGCATTTTTTGAAACTCAAAAATAATGGTGACGGACCTAACTGTTAATATACTAAAATACTAATTGACTGTTTTAGGCAATTAAATAATGTTAACTAAAACGTGATAGAGCGTTCAAAGAATAATATATATAAAAAACTAGAGTATCAACACTTCTACTTAAAACCAATACGTACACTGTACTAATGTACACTGTACTAAACTTATTTTTGAGAGAAGATATTATTTTACTATTCAATCATTTTACTAAACAACTTAAAAGTGCTTTAATCATCTGCCCTAGTTGGAAATCCTAGCGAGAAACAAGCGTTTACTCCAACAGACTGAGGGTGAGAATGTGTATGTTATTGTTAATCTATTTATGGAACAAGCGGGATGCATAGCAGGTGTGTGGCGCGTGAGGGAGGCTAGGTTAAACGTGACGTCATCGCCAGCGCTCAGTTCAGTCTGGCCCACCTCCTTTACTCTACCCATCTTGTCCAAAACCATCCGTACAGTTATTGTTGCTCGATGAAGACTATATAGGCCTATAATTAATTATGTACATAATTAATATTCATATTCAATTTTATATAGGCCCTATTCTTTGTAAATAATTAATACTCAAAAATTCTTAAGATTTCCTTTTCTTAAGATTCTTTACAATAATATAATTGTATAACAGGTCGGCCATATTGGACTAGCCATGTTTTATATTTACCTTCTCACTATACTATAGTATAGAGAAATTATAGTGATAGCAAAAAAAATCGGTTGAGATTTTTGTGGAAATATCCGTTTTGGGATCCCCTGAGTCCAAAAAAGTGGTTTTTACAAAATGTCTGTCTGTATGTATGTATGTCTGCATGTATACAAAGCTAGAGCGAAAACTATTCGATCGATTTCGAACAAATTTGCACCAAACATGTCAATTAGGCCTATATAGATGCATGAAAATTTTTGAAAAACAACCTCCCTTTTTGGCCAAAAAATCTGTTATTATAAAAAAAACGGCTCTAACGATTTTGATAAAATTTTGCATATTTGTAGCCCTAAATGTACTCTACCTCATGCAAAAACCACATCTTTCTAAAAATTCTCGTTTAGCAAATAATAATAATAACTGATTTTGTTGGGGTTTTTGACCGAAAAGGGGGTTGTTTTTCAAAATTTGTCAAAACCTTTTCTCGTGCATCTATACAGGCCTAATTGACGTTTGGTGCAAATTTGTTCGAAATCAAACGATAGTTTTCTCTGTAGCTAATAATAATAATATTTATTAGTTAATCTCCTAATTTAATATCACCTGTGCTACCCCACCTGCAATTATAAAGTCACAATAAATCTGTTTAGTAATTTAAATATGTTTGTGAGAAAGTATGTGCCAGTTCCAGGTACTGTTTATTTATATCTAAATTATTGTTATTAAATCATCTCAATTAGTTTCTAATAATTTGTAGTGAACTTTTTACCTGAAGCCATTTATAAAAGAAATTAAAAGATTTTGAACAAATATAAGCAGGACACATTTATTTCCAAACAATGCATGTTTTTAAGCTACATTGAATCCCCTAAAAAAGTTGTATTTTTTTAATTACAAATAAAGTGGGGTTTTTATGTTCTCTGTATTATAAGCAATTTATTGATATAAACTGAGAACCTAATTTCTTGGTACCTCCTAATAAAACATTTCACGAGAAAAATGAGGTTTTAATAATATGTTGCTCATTTAAAATGATTTGTTTGGTCATGCAATCAATATTCACAGGAAAAAATTAAATTGCATAGAATCTAAAATCTTTATGTTTGTACAATAAATTTAGAAACAAGCTATCACATGTTTTTGGATTTATATTTTAACTATTGTTAATTTTTTTCTGTGTTTTAAAATTTATTTCATTTGCTCTATTTGGAATTAAAGAAAGAACAAGTGTGAAAGTATTATAAATCTATTACATTTTCTTTCTATTGAAAAACTAATTTAATTGTTTAGATGGAATACAATCTTTGGAGTAGTATATGGTCAGGCACTAATAACAACAGTAGTAATAATACTAACTTACGCATTGAAGATGTAGGACGACAGATGTACAGTAACAACAATGGAGGAACGACTCCAGACCATTCTACCTTATTGACAGGTATAAGCTAATGATGAAACCAGATAATATTTAAAATATTGATTTGCTATGTTACTAGAGTTAGATTCTACTTCTCTTAACTTCTGAAACTAGTTGTTTACATCAAAATTTGTAATATAATAAATTTCAAGTTTATTTTTAAACAATTTTTTATATTGTTGTGATCTATTCTTTAACTAAGCTTTGAATGTGTTTTCAATATAGAAATTGTTACATTTTGGGGTTTTTTGTAATTGAATGAATGTAATAAAGTAGATAAGGGGAACTAGGGATACTTGACCCAAATTTTGGTTTTTTATTTTTATTATTTTTAAATGTTGATAATTGTTTGCAACTTTTTAAAATAATAAGTTTGAAGTGTATACATGTATTGCAACATTGCTCATGGAAAGAAAAAGCTAAACAATTTCATGATAAATTATTTACTAATACTTTACATTTGGGAAACTTGACCCCTTAAATATAATGCTAAAAATAAAAGTAATTTTAAATTTAAAAAAACATCCAAATTAAATATTTTAAACTCATTTATTTCAGCAACTAACATAGGTAGAAAAGAAAGTATGAAATATTTAAGAGAAACATTTTAAAGCAATAATTTTCAGGTTTTAAGTAAAACTAAGAAAGTTTGATAACATGTAGGCTAGCTAATGCTTGTAATTCAACTATATATGGAAATTTGTGTTTGAATATGAAACCTGTAACTCTGTCATTTTGAAAACAAAACTCTGGAGGGCTCAAGCAAGCATCAACTTGTTCCAATTCGATTTCAGCTTCATCATCTTTTTTGGACCACTTAAAATGAGTTGTTCAACATGCTTTGCAAACTTCATAGTCGGGCCTTTTCAAATAATATTTTCTTTCAAATACTTAAACATATATTAAAGTTGATATTTCACATAAATAGTTAAAAAATATACATTTAAAAACCTCAGGCCCATGGGTCAAGTACCCAACTACTTAGGTCATGTATCCCAATTTAACCTGGGTCAACCATCCATACACCCGATTCCACTTTTACTGTGCAGTACAGAGCGCCCATAAGCCACTTTATCCTTATGACAGGCTCAGCGATAATAGCCAACTAAAAAACATCAACTCCCATGCTATGCTCTCCCAGTTGACATGCAACCCGCATGACAATAAACGTGATGTTCGCTGTAATGGTAGTAGCATGTCTATTCTCCCGTAAGACCTGTACTGCACAGTGAACATGGAATCCAGAGTAGATGCTTTTGTTTAACACAATCCTAATTTTTCAGGTTTTTTATTTAAATTTAATATTTCTAATCATATGGCCTTAAAGCCAAATGTATAACAAGTGGTTTTATAACAATTAACTTCACTTTAATGGAAAAAAATATAAAATCCAAATCCCCAAAACTAAAAATTTACTATCACGGGCCTGATTCGATCTTTTTCTTTTAGTGCCAAACAAAAACAGATAGTGAAGTGAGGTTTCCCTTCAATTCCATACTCACTGTAGGTTATGCAGTGAAGCAACTTTACTGTTACCTCCCCAAAATTTCCCACAGCCAGAAAAATTGCTATGGGTCAGTCAAGTATCCCTAGTTTCCCCTATCTAGTTTTAAATATACAAAATACTAAAACAAATTCTTATTAATAGGTATAAGTATTAGTATTAATCACTAAATAATATAAACATTCCTGTTCGAGATAAATATAAAAATAAACATTGTAAATTTGTAACCTAACTTACGGTTAATTTTGAATAAACTTAGGACTACAGTAAAACCCCGGTTAGACGAACTAAAGGGGGGAAGCAGTTTCGGATAACAATTTTTTTTGTTATGCAATGAACATCTAACGCTACAGGTTTGAAGGTCAAATGAATTCAAAAATCTCTTTGTAGGCTACACTTATGTTCTTTATTTAAGTTAAAATTACATTTTTAGGGTTATGGCTTTGTACCTATTTTTTTTCACAGCTTTCTCTAAAAATTTAGATCTCACCCAATGTGAAACTGTAGAAAAGCAACTCCCTAATTAGCCGCAAAAGTTTTCAATCAACTTCATTTTTGTTCTTCATGGTAGCAGCTAATTATTTATCAATGAAAGTATTTACAACACGTTTCCGCTTATTGTTGGTCGCCATAGCACAAAAATACACTCTCAACAGAAATAAAAAACCACTTGAATGCACTATTTTATCGCAAATCCGCACTTGCGTGTTGGCAGCTAGTGACTGAGTCTTAGGAGTGGTGGGAGAGTTAGCAGTGTTGCTAGTGGAAGCCCCCTCTACCGACTTTAATGGGACCATTCGGAGATTACGTTTTTCTCCATTTTCAACGTACTTTTTGTGTGAAAAAATACAGTAGTTTGTTTATTTCGCGGTTTGATTCTGATGAGGTAGAATATAGGCGGCCGACATCAAAGTATTGGGACTTCTAACATTTTTGAAATTAGCACATTTTGTTTAAAGCCGCTACTTAATTTCTAATAGATGTTTAATTTGTAGAAAAAGGTTCTAGGCTAATTTTGATTTAAAAAAATTAAATATTGTACATACAATAGGGCTATTACGTTTCATTTTCCAATTTTCGGAGGCGTTTCAGATAACCCAGGTTTCGGTTTACCAGAGTTGATTAATACAGGTTTTACTGTATTATTATGTAAACAAAATTAATTTCACACATGAAATGTAAATAGTTATAAAGTAGAACTAAAAGAATCTTATATTTTATCAAATCAATGTAGTAGTAATTTGTGGCAAGTAAAATAGATGTTGAAATGTGTAGGAGTGAAAGTATTATATTAAGTTTTCAGAATAGATTCTGGACATGGGAACGAACTGCAAAATAGAACGTTGACAACGGTCATTAGGTTTTTATTTTCCATTCCGAGTGCAAAGAAGTGAATGAGAAAATAATATAATCATATTCATTTAACCTTTGAATTAAATATGAATAAAACAATTTCCATGACAGATATTTGGTGAAGTGAAAGTAAAAGAAAAACTTACTAATATAATTGAAATGGAATGCGGTTCAGTACGGAAGAAACAAGTTAGTAATGAGAAGTGCATAGTAGTTTAATTGTAGAACGGGGGGATTTAAAACAAAAAATTTCTTTATGCAATTTTAGATATCATAGCAACAAGGTGAATATATAAAATTTATGAAAATAAAAGTAAAACTTAATATATTGAAGTAAATAATTATGTAAATAGACAAAGAAGAAGTAATTTTGAAATAAAATAAGAAGATAGTAATATTAAAAAATCCTGACAAAGTAAGATTTAAATCAAGCCTACAATTATTTCAAGGTAATAATATCCAACCATAGTTTTAATACCATTTGAAGATAAAATAAAACCTGAACACAAAATCTCACAATAAATACGTTTACTAACCTCAAACGCGTTTCAACGACAATGTCGCCATCCTCAGTGATCAGTTATAGTTTGGTTACTGTAGCCCGTGCATCACTGAGGATGGCGACATTGTCGTTGAAACGCGTTTGAGGTTAGTAAACGTATTTATTGTGAGATTTTGTGTTCAGGTTTTATTTTATCTAAGTTACTTTCTCACAAGTCAAGCTCATTAGTTATTTATATACCATTTGAAGAACAAACGATCTGAAGTTGAACTTTTTAACAAACATTTTCTTATTCAAAATATAAATTAATTAAACATTTGAACTGAACTTTTGAATATAGTTAATAGATAAAAAAATTATAATTTGCCTACACGTAAGAATTAAATACAGTATAATTGTATGTGTATGTATATGCCCACAGCTAAGACTCCGAGATGAGAGAAAAATTGTAATTATTTTGAGCTTGTATTATACAGGGTGCTTCAAAAAAATGTATACACACTTTGAACTTCCATAGAAAATTTATTTACCGTTCTACAAAGTTAAATTTCAGGAAAATAGAAAGCTGAAAGTCCAATGTAAATGAAACATAAATAACAAATGTTAATACTGTTCAAATTGGTGACCTGCAGCATCAATACAATTCTGAGTACGAGTCACCACTGATTCTGTACATCGTATCAAAACGTCCAATGAGATTTCTCTACACACTGCTTGAATCTCATTCCAAAGAATGTCTAGGCTACGTGGTTTACGTTTGTACACCTCATCTTTTACTGTGCCCCACAAGAAGAAATCCAGTGGTGTAAGGTCTAGAGAGCGTGCTGGAAACTCGATTGGCCCCCTGCGTCCTATCCACTGTCCCGACAAATTTTGATCCAGGTAAGCTCGTACGTCCCTGTGATAGTGCGGCGGAGCACCATCTTGTTGAAAATAAAAATCATCATTACCGTATAATGCATGAATGGCAGGAAATATGGAATCAGCAAGCATTGTTAGGTAATTAATACCAGTTACAGTGCCTTCAAATCGAAAAGGTCCAATGAGTCCCCTTGAAGACAAACCGCACCACACATTTACACCAGGCAAATTTACAGCTTTTTCAATTGTAATGTGAGGATTTTCTTCACCCCAGTAAACACAATTGTGCCTATTGACAGTTCCATTAAGTTTGAATTGGGCTTCATCCGACCAAATGATGCTACCCATAAATCCCGGTTCACGTATCACCATCTCCTGAATCCATTCACAAAATTGCAACCTTCGATCTGGATCGTCGTCATTTAGCTGTTGCACCAGCCTTGGAATGTAAACACGATACTTGCCTCTCTTCAGAATGCGTAGCACGCTGCTAGCACTTACATCACTTTCACGTGCCCCTTGCCTTGAAGATTTGTTAGGAGAGCGTTGAAACAGTTCCAAGACTGCCGTTGATGACTCATCACTTGTAGCTGTTCGAGGCCGACCTGAATGACCTTTATGCACATCACACACTGTTCCATGAATTTCGAATTTGTCTCGTATGCGTGTAATTGTTAATCTTGAAGGTGGTTCTGTATCATACTCCCTTCTCCACTGTCTTTGAACTTCATTTACATTCTCAAACTTCCAGTACCACTTAATAACCTGCTTACGTTCTTCAAAACTCAAACGTACGTCCCCCATGTTGATATTACAAATTCCAACTGATAATATAACATAGAGGGACGATTATGCTGGCACCTGGCGAAGAAATATAACATTAGCCTTGTAGAGCGGGAAAACTACAATAGTTTAAAGTGTGTATACATTTTTTTGAAGCACCCTGTATTAAAATGTTTAAGAGCAGATCAGTAATTTATTATAAAATGTACATACTCTTAAAAATGATAAAACACTTGGTAGCAATTAACAAATTTGTTAATGTTCTAGGAAGTATCCTAAAAATATAACTAAACAAAAACTTTCATTATTGATTTTTTGTAAATACAGGAAAATCAATAATTGAGTTGACTATAACCTGTTTAACTTAAATTTCTGTTATGTATAAAGATTGCTGGTCGAGATCTGTGTGCTGCACCTTAAATAAAAGTAACTAAAAATATATCTGTATTAATTTGTGCAAATCTAGCTATTTTGATATTATTATACATAAAGTTAAATATACGTGACCTTTAAATAGCTCTAGAAAATATTTTACAATTCTCAATAACTGACAATCCATTACTAATTAACTTTAATACTGCATTATTTTATCTTTTAACATATATATTTTTAGGGTTAGATTAATATTTTGTTATATTTTCTCAGGTAATGTTCCACCTTATAATAACAACAATAGCAATGCTGAACGCAGAACAGACCAGTATAACACCCAGCCAGAATATATTGCTATGAAGCCAGCCAATCCAGGTCTTTCTACCCCTACTCAACATTTACTTCAAGTAAAAGCCTAGAACTTGTTTGATTTTGTTTTGTTTTAATTTTTGTTAGCAGTTAGGCCTATTTCTTATATTACACGATTATATTATTTATAATCAGTTTTATTTCAAGGTTTTACTTCACGATAATCTGGCCTTACTGGAATTAGTCCACTTTGGTAAACAATTTAATTAGCAGAGAATAATAAAGAAATATACTTAACACCGTTTTTAAGTTAATTAATGTAATATGGATTTTAAAATTAATACAAATAAGGTTTAAAGGTTGAAAGTTAAAAAAAAATTGTTTTTATCTGCAGTAATAAGAGTCAAGTAAGGTTAAAGACAGTTTTTCATTCTAAAGAATATATAAACTGTAAAATACAACAATAAATAAAGACTTGCAAAACGTGTTAACTAGCTTAAATTTTAAATATAGTCTAGTACTTAATGTTTTTATTTTTTATAAACATACAATTGATTCTATATTGATCGTTCCATGATTTATCATTTTTCCTGATCAATCATTCTTACTTTTTAATCCCAATTCAAGGCCTATATACTTCATGTATTTGATTTCTGGATTAATCGTACAAAAATGTTGGTCACAAGATTAACTGACAATGCATTACTAATTAACTATTACTTCATTACATTTATTGTTTTATTTTTTACCTAATATAATATACTATTTTTAGGGTTTAATTATGTTAGGGTTCAAATAAATTCGACCAATTGTTAGTGTTCTAATTTAAGTTTTGTTGGGTTGTGCTACAATTAATAATTATTAATCACCATCGGGTGGTTCATTGGTAATAAAAACTTTACTTGCTCCGAATCATTTACAATTTGCTATATAACTATCTTATTGCTATCGACGCACTTTTATTGATTGTTGACCAAAAGACAGACCACTCTGAATATCAGCTCTTAAGTTCTTACGCATAGACCCTGGCCTATACACTAGTTAAGACCCCAATGTGACCGTATTGAATATTAATGTACTCTGCTTGCTCACCTTATTTCTCCTCTCAGAAACCCCTGTCGACTTCGCACAAAGTCTTCCGTACGCCTTTGTGTCCCGAATAACGTTTCGCTGTCCAGCGTTTGACCCCTGTCGATACTCAGACATCCGCTGAGACCGTTGGTCTGTCTGGTGGCACTGGCTTCCTTTCTAGGTCAGGATCAACCTTATATAGTAGAACTTCCGCTCGTTTAAACGCCCTACATGTTGCATGTTTTGGCAATGTCAGGCATTTCTGCAGTTTCCTGTAGTATGTCGTAATCACCACTTCCTATTTCCGTGTTCTGTATTTTGGTACCAACAATCTTACATCAAACATTACTTTAATCAACTACTACATTATATTTGACCTGCAATTAACCTGACCATTTCCTAATTATTCCTAACAATTAATATTTCGTTAATCAAAGTTTTTATTTATTTTTGTTCCGTGTTGAATGTAAAAAACATTTCTATTTTTTTATTTTATTCAAATTGCCTTAAGGTTGGGCATAAAATTAAAAAATGACTTTACTATTTTTTTTATTAAATTCATGTTGTAAAAGTTATGCCTGATTGAAAACTTGGTTTGTAAAAAAATTTTATAATTATAAGTAAGATATTAGGATCACATACTTCACTATTTCAGCTTTAAACGAAGTACGTGTTAGGCTACTGTTAATGTGAATTTCATTATAACAAAGCTGAATTATATTTTATTCATACTCGTGACCGAAAACTATTTAACTTATTTAGTCCAGTCAAGGAATGAGGTGTAGAGTGCGTGAGCAGGTAACTAAACGATTCCTTCAGAAATTTGTTTAGGGGGCTTAGGTTGTAAACATACCAAAAGTCCTGACTCCTAGGTGATGAGCGGGGGGTAGGAGGGGGGGTAAAGGTACGAATTTTGGGTTTTTCGCTTATATCTCGAAAACGGTGCATCGGAGAGAAATATTTTTAGATAATAAAATGGAGTTCTTAAAATTATCTAAAACTTTTATATCATATGTTTTTTTCTAATTCCTAACCGTTTTCGAGCTATACCCTCGGAAAAAAATGAAATTTACAAAAAAAATCAATTTACGTCAAAATATTCATAAACATTGCATCATATTGTCTAAACCTATTCATAAACGAAAAGTATGAATAGGAAAGAAGTTGTAGATTTTTAAATTCCCT
>JAGFPH010000076.1:519432-554079 GCA_018207615.1 Philaenus spumarius
GATACCCCACAATGAATTTTCCAAATTTTGATCTAAAAACGTAAATCATACACGCTACGACTTTCTGACTGTCAAAATCAGTTTTCCCACACCCAAAAACATACAATGCGTAACCCACACTGTATTTTAAAAATGTAGGTCCTAAAAAGTGATCCTGATGTGCTACGACTTTCTAACTGTCAAAATCGGTTTTCCCGTAGCCAAAAACATATAAAACGATAACCCACACTGAATTTTCCAAATTTTGAACTAAAAACGTGACCCCGACGCGCTACAATTTGTTAACTGTCAAAATCGGGTTTCTCGTATCCAAAAACATATAAAACGATACCCCACACTGAATTTTCCAAATTTTGAACTAAAAACGTGACCAAAACGCGCTCCGATTTGTTAACTGTCAAAATCGGGTTTCTCGTACCCAAAAACATATAAAACGATACCCCACAATGAATTTTCCAAATTTTGATCTAAAAACGTAAATCCGTCACGCTACGACTTTCTGACTGTCAAAATCAGTTTTCCCACACCCAAAAACATACAATGCGATAACCCACACTGTATTTTAAAAATGTAGGTGAAAAAACGTGACCCTGACGTGCTACGACTTTCTAACTGTCAAAAACGGTTTTCCCGTACCCAAAAACATATAAAACGATACCCCACACTGTATTTTCAAAATGTTAATCCAAAAATGTGAACCAGTCGCGCTACCACTTTTTAACTCTCAAAATCGGGTTTCTCGTACCCAAAAACATATAAAACGATACCCCACACTCTATTTTCAAAATGTTAATCTAAAAATGTTAACCTGTTGTGCTACGACTTTTTAACTGTCATAATCGGTTTTCCCGTACCCAAAAACATATAAAACGATACCCCACACTGTATTTTCAAAATGTTAATCCAAAAATGTGAACCCGTAACGATACGACTTTTTAACTCTCAAAATATGGTTTTCCCGTACCTAAGAACATATAAAACGTTACCCCACACTATATTTTAAAAATGTTGACCCGATATTTTCAAATTTCAATATTTTTAATTTTAATGCGAGCCGAAGTAATTTTTATCCCAGCATTTAAGAAGATTTGTTTACAATGTATTAATCACATACTTATACAAAGAACAAACACACTTAACTAATATTAATAAGTAATTAATTGAATGTACATGCATATACAGTAATCTCTAATCTGTGGCAAGGCTAATGTGTTGTGTTAGCGGAATATAGTAGGCCTACTGCTTATTTGCAGCTTCTGACAAAATAGAATTGGTGAGATCGTTCATACACCGAGTGTAAACCTTACAATTAGAGGTTATGTTGCGCGCGCACATCTAGACTTTCATTTATAAACATTCTGCATCTCAGAACGGCAAGGAAATATTCATCGTATTTTCAATTATGAGTTACTGCATCCGTAGAAGCAGTAACTACAACTAGAAGCAATAACTCGACTCGGAGGCACTTGCATTCAATTAACATATACAATGAAGCAGTAACTGATAAATGCTATATGTATATATATATATACTATATACTCTCTGTATATACATATATCACAGTCACATTTCTCAGGAATAGATAGAGGTATCAAGCTGGTATATGCCTAGCTGTAAAGCATGCTAACCCTATTATCTAAATAATTCAAATATTTTCGAGTACTGATGTTTAGTACCCCAAAAAAATAAATGTTTATATTTTATAAAAAATAGAAGTTTTTATTACAGTAGAATCCCGCTAATCCGTCACCATCAGGACCGAGAGTATAGTTGGATCACAAAAAACGTCGAATTATCAGAGGAAAACATTTATTTACATTAAAACGTAATAAAACATTTTAAACGAAAATACAGAACAAGAATTTAGTGAAACACAAGCACTGTAACACTAAAAATGTAATTTTCTTTTTGTTTTTCAGGTCAAAAAAAGTTTTTATTGTTCTTTTACTTAGTAGACAACAAAGTAGCCTTTACACTTACATTCTTTCCCACGCGCTTAGATCGTGAAGGATAGTGCGCGAGTAAAACTGTCCAAGTAATTGTGTGGAAAAAATTTGGAAGCCAAAAAAGTGAACGCACTTTCCCAGACGAAAGCGTTTTCACTTGATGGCGCGATAGAAAGAATGCAAGTGTAAAGAGGAATCCTGCATGCAATCCCCAGAACGGGGAGTGGTCGTCAGACGAACAGTTTTGGCTGACTTGCACAGTTTTGTGCAGCGTTTTGCGTGCAGTGAAAATGAACCAGTTGTGTTATTTGTTCGTTTGTTAATTTTTTATTATGGAACTCCAAAGAAGACGTAACGTCACACTGGCAATTGTTGGAGTAATGGCAGAGGGTTTGTGTGAAATAGTACAGATGCCGTTTTGGTTGTTTACCGTTAATAAATGAAATACGAGAAAATCAGCCAGAAGATTTTATTAATTACTTTAGAACTGTTACTTCCAAAAGTAGGATCAAGAATAGAAAACAAGAAATGTATCACCCACCTGAATATGTAACAAAGAAAGACTACCCACCTGAGGAAATTTATCAGTGTTGATAGACGTTAAAAGCAGCTCAGATTTTTAGCCACTGGGTGATCTTACATTGAGTGTGAGTATGCTCGCATCGACTTTAGATCCCTAGAAAAATCTAGGCCCGGGATTACGTGCATACTAGCGCGTACGCAAATCCATCCGCTACCTTCACACATAGACTCTTTCCTGCTTGTAGCTCTTTCCGACAGAAAAGTGCCCAAATGTAAAGGCCGTTAATCTTGATTTAGACGTGTCAACGGTCTACTAACTCTTATCGCGATATATTTTTTTGTTTTACCAATTGTTTGATGAGAAACACCAAGAACATAAACAATCGCCGATATGGCAGTATGGTCGGACTAAGTGAGGAGTCGGTTTACCAGTAGTCTACTGTATGTACTTTTTAAAGTATTCTCTAAAAATGGGAAACAGTGGTATTAGATGTGCTCATACTTTACAGGAAAATTTGTATTTAAATAAAATGTATTTTTTCATTCATGTTATGTACAGTAGAGGGTCTACTGTGTTTAGTGTCCACCACAACTCTACTGGTCCACACCACTCATGAATAATTCATCCCCGCATGGTTTCTGTTGATGTGTTGCTTTTATTAAATTACTACCTTTCCTCTTAAATTACTACTACCCACTTAAAGTATTTTTTTAAATCTCCTTTTAAATATTTATTTAAGATGAAATGAAAGGGGTTCATAAATGATGTTACACTAAATACTTTAGTTGTTTTGTCTTTCTTAGTTCATTTCATGTTAAATAAAGTGTGCCTTTTCATTTTGTATTTGTTTACTTTGAAAATTCCTTTTATAGTTGTACTCAAAAATCAATCTTCTTGTTACACAATACAATAAAAATAAGAAGAATATATCAAATGAATAAATAAATAGCATATATAAAAAGTATCTTAAGGAAAATTTTTTTTATAAAATAACAAAAAAGCATGCATTTTTGTGTTACTTTTACCATAAGAAATTAGCTTAAGAACTCGTTTAAGGCACCCTATTTAACCAAAAGAAATTCCGGGGAGGACATCCCGGGACGCCAGGGCAGGAGTACAAGCCTGCACGCAAAAATATGGTCGGTCCGGCTCTGAAGCTGCCATTGTTTTTGAAAACGATTTTGTTTCAAGTCTTACTTGAAAAGGTTTTGAGAAACATCACACAGTATGGGGAATGAAAATCAGCTATAAAACTTGTTGCTATAGTAAAAATTTAAAAACCGATAATTTCTCATTGTCTAGAGCAATTTGTTCAATAATTGTGTTTGTTCTTAAGATTAAAATTTTAACTTCACCTCGATAATTTAAAACTTTAACTTACTTATATAAGTATTTACCCAGTACTTGCTTTGAACCAAAATTAATATGGTAATGTTTAAGTGGTCGTTGTTGGAAGTATACAAGAACACTTTCCTATTTATTTATAGTTTGTAAAGAAATCTGAGTAACATGTTTTTTTGAAGTGAAAACTTCTTTAGCGGCGTTGGGCACTTTTTGCTTGGGGAAAAAGCATTGAATTCGCGACCGTTACCACTCGAGATATAGTATGTATTATATATATATATATGTATGTACGCAACGCAAATATACTACATAGCACTTCTTATTGGGAGAGGAAAAAGCATCAAACTCGCGACCGTCACCGCTCGAGATATAGTATGTATGTATATATATATATGATATTTGTGTTATATGTATTTTTATCCTTATTCCTCCTCCTCTAATATTAGTACAGACAAAAAAATATAAATTGGTCATAGAAGTTATCACTTCCAACGTGTGGTCTTAAGCACACTATTTAATTTTTTTTTAATTAATTTTTTTCGGAAATAGCCAACTATCAGTTTTAGAAATAAATAGTTCCAAATCAATAGTAAATCAGTTTTATTTTGTGAAATATTATTAGACTTTATATAAAATGACATTTGTTTATCTTTGTGCAACTGTTTGTTACAAATCCAACACAAATGTGGTTCTTATAATGTACATAAATAAAACCCTATTTACACATTTAAAAAAAGTTCTTGATACCAAATCCATACGCCCATTAATGAAATTTTATTTTAAAGGGAAAAACGTCAAAACATGGGAAACGTGTTTTAAGTTCACGGGAAGAAGACGATAATTGGACTCTCGGAGATGAGCCACAAGGGGCTGAAGAGGGAGGACTTCCCTACCATCAGCACCCGGTTTATAGTATGATGTTCAATAGGCTTCCTAATAAAAGATTTGAAGGATTAGCTGAAGAATCTGATGAAGATGCAGAAAGAGAAGATAAGAAAGAAACAGCCATTAGTCAAGATTCTTTAATCTTTCCTAATGAACCTTCATTACCAACTGGGCAAGTGAAGTTATTTAAAAAAATATATATAATTAAAACATAGGATAAAGAGTGCTCATTTGGAGCCACGATGGCCGTGGTTGTTAAGGCGTCAAAGCTTTATCAATCGTCATGGCAACCATCAATGGAAAAGTTCCGGGTTCAATTCCCATTGACTCCGAATAATTTTATAAATGGTTTCTTAACCGACATCGTTGGCTGTGGTTCGGATTCCACGTAAAACTGTAAGTCCCGTCTTCATTAGCCTTAAGTGCAAAACAGCAGGACGTTAAACAAAAAAAAAAAAAAAAAAGAGTGCTCATTTATTTATGAGGGTCGTTCAATAAAACTTTAGAAAAAGATACAAAAACAAAGTATTTTGGTTAACTTTTTTTATTTTTCAACATAATCTCCTTTTAGTTCTATACACTTTTCTAAGTGTTTTTCCAACTTTCTTAACCCGTCCTAAAGTAAGATTTCGGAAGGTCCTCAAAGTAAGCAACAGTTTGGAAGACGACTTCTTCGTTCGTCCCGAACCGTTGTCCGCCGAGCCATTTTTTCAAGTTTGAAAATAAGAAAAAGGCACTGGGTGCTAAATCTGGCAAATACGGTGGATGTTATAACAATTCTAACTTCAATTCCACGACTTTAGCCATTGAAACTTCACAGGCCATGCATTGTCTTGATGAAAGAGGACTTTTTCAAATGAGAGCGTTTAGTTTTGATTTCTTCACTCAACCGGTGCAATAACAATGGATAATACTCTCCAGTTATTGTTTTTCCCTTTTCCAAGTAATCAATGTAAATAATTCCTCTTCTATCCCAAAAAACTGTGACCATAACCTTTCCAGCCGATTTCACCATCTTCGTCTTCTTTGGAGTCTGTTCGCCTTCATAAACCCACTGTTTTGCTTGTAGTAGTGTCTCTGGCGTGTAGTAGTGAATTCATGTTTCATCCACAGTTATGTATCGATACAGAAAATCATCCGAATTACGACGAAAGAGTGCCAAATTAGCCTCAGAATCAACCACACGATTGCGTTTATTCTCCTCTGTAAGCAAATGTGGCACACATCTTCCTGAAACTTTTTTCATACCCAGTTTTTCATGTAAAATTGAAAACACAGTACCTTGCGATATGCCTATGGCCTCAATTATCTCGCGCACTTCAAATTGCCGATTGCTTAACACCATATCGTTGATTTTTTATATAGTCACCTCTACTGGACGTCCCGAACGATGTTCATCTTTTGTTGATGTACGGCCACGTTTAAATTCATTTACTCAATTATAAACAGTGGCAAACGCAGGGGCAGATATGCCCTGTACTTCATCCAACTCGGCTTTGATTAATTTTGGTGTTAAGCTTTTCAAATATAAATGTTTTATCACTACTCGAAACTCACTTTTTTCCGATTTTTAAAACAAAAGTTCTCTACTTCGATCGACGACAACGATGAAACCACCTGTTCTATATAGCTAAAAATTTAACAGCTGACTACTGAGTAATAACTCTTCTGAAAAACAAACGATTTTCATTGATCCACGCTCTATCTCTTGGATTTTCTAAGGACTTATTGAATGACCCTCGTATTATTTTCATTGAGAAACATAAAATTGTTGTAAAAAGTTTATATTTCGACGGTTTTTGAAAAGGATGATGTCTGTGATATTAAATTTGCAAAATAGTTGTTTACTGCTTATAAAATATCAGTTTCTTTTTCCTTTTTGCGATCAGATTGAGTAACACTAACATTGATGCTCTATTTGTCGTGAGTTTTCAATATACATACACATACTAAAAATAGATGTCACAATCTGATCGAACAGTGTTAAAAATTTTGTAAAATTATAAGAATTTTTTTAATTTAGAATTTTCCAGTAAATAATATAGATTTGTGATGTAGTATTTAAGCATACTACCCCTAGTGATTAACTCAGCAAATATTTGTAAATCTGTGACTATTGAATTCAAACTGATTTTGTCAAGACTACTGCAGTAAACATTTACTATTGTAATATTCAAATGAAAGAAATACAACATGTAGTTTTATCATGTTCATTGTTGTATTTAGGTCACCTGAAAGGAGCAGTATAACAAGTAGAATGGGCTACGAGTGTGGGCAGTGTGATCTTATTGCAGAAACACGTCCTGGCTTAAAGAAACATATATCAGCTTGTCATCCGCAAGAGTCACCTACGTCATCGGACATAATGAGAAAAGTATCAGTCGGTTGTCCGATGTCATCTTGTCGTTTTCGATCTGCAGAGCGCAATGAAATGGAAACACATGTAGCTAGGCATGTTGCTGAAGGATACAGTCCAAATGGTAAGAAGAGGAATGGCCCAATCTCTCTACAGAGAGTAAGGTAATGTAAATAATAAACAATGTAACACATGTGATTTTATAAATAAAAAATAGAACATTAAATTTTGTATTCAAATATTTATATGACACTGTAAAGCAGACAACGTCATTGATACATTTCTAATGTGTATGATTTTGATTCTACTATGTAATTATGTCTACTATGTAATCACAATTGGACACGTATATACAGAGACAAACAAAGAATGGATGCATGAAGTTCTGAGAAGAAGGTAAAGCTCTGATGAAGTTTGGAATGTGATGATCAACAAACTTCTAGAATTCCAAAAGGAGTGGCTGAAAATTCCAGCCTTCGATCAAGCTCCAATTTGAATAGACATATGAGCATACAGCTATATTTTTCTTCGTTAAAAGTTGTATTTGTATAAGTTTTGTTGAACAATAACATTCTTCATTAAGTTTTTAAGTTCCAGGTTTTAGAAATCCGAACTCGCCTACAGCCTGAGTTCTTTTTCAAATTTTCTTAGTTTACTTCTTTTCCATTTGTTATATCTTTTATTCATTTTTATTTATCTTGTATGCAGATGTTTTTTATTCATTTATATAATCAAATGTTTTATACACAAAATAAGTAAACATAAAAAATACCCCTGAAACATTTTCTACAGTGTTGAAGAAGGGGATGAACAATGGTGAGTTTTTATTGCAGAATTGCGGGAAAATAATAATAAATTGTTAATGCATACAAAATTGAATAATGTACAGAACAATTATTACTTTATTCTATATACTATCTGGAGAAAAAAGTATGTACATACGAAAAATGACGATTGTATTACTTTAATTTTTTTTATCTCTAGGTAAGTTAATTATTAATTTATTTCTGACTTTAATCATTCATAATTTTTATTTTTATTTTTGACAATTTAATTTCACACATTTTTTATTTATTTTGTTATTTTACAAAACCATTTGATCCGACGCAACAAAGGTTTTAAATATTCAATTTTAATAATTATTCCACTTCAAAATGCTTGGTAATGCTATTTTGCATAAAACAGTTAACCTGAAAACTTAACATAGAGGTAATGTTGTAAACTTAATAAATTAATGGAAAATAAAATAAATACATAATTCCGAAGCTGCTTATTAGAAAACAGAGTTATTATACAGTAATCCCTCGATACTCGCGGTCTTGGTATTCGCGGTTTTGATTATTTGCGGTTGCTAAAAAAATAAAAAATACTGTATAAATAGCAATAAAGTACAAGCAAAATTCATAAATAATTATTATAGTATAGCACTAATTATTATTGTACGAATTTAATAACATTGTATAAATACCATGTCGGCGAAACACTCGCAAATACAACAAAACATACAAGATGGGATTTCCCTACAATACACCGCTGCGTGAATGCAAGTGGTCTTGTGCAAGTAAAGGTCAATGGCATACTGTGATTTAGTTGGAGGAATCAATTTAGTGTACAGAAAGTCAAATTAATTTTACAGAATTAAATATAATTACAGTAAAGTATTTTGAACAAAATTAAGTGTTTACTACGTTTTATCACTTGTAACAGTCGTAACTAATATTTTCGCTACTGACGGCGAACGATAGTTTGATGCCTTGACATGACTAATTTCTAAAAATAGACAATGAACGAGCAAGTAGGGATGGGTAAAGGTACCTTTAAGAGAGCACTGACGTTGAGAGGAGAGTGAGATGACAAACAACGCTCCAATAACTTATGAAATAACTTTAGTCTACACTCCAAACAACTTAGCTCAAATACTAAACCTTTCAAGGACTTTTTTTACCGCGTAAAAGCGAAATCGCGTATATCCGGACAGCGTATAACAACGACTGCCTATATCTTATGTAAATTAATTAATTATAGGTATTAGTACATAATGTTTTAAAATTTTCTATATTTCAAGAACATAACCCCCCTTTTCCTATAAAGATTTAGTTTTGCTATTCGCGGTTTTGTTATTTGAGGCAATTTGTCGGAACCTATCCCCCGCGAATAGCGAGGGATTATTGTATCAAACTAGAACAAAACACAACATTATCATATTATAGGCAGTCGTCTTTATACGTGGTCCTACTTTCCTTAAAAGGTTTTGTATTTGAGCTGAGTTATTGGGCGTGTACAGTTGGTAATGGCGTGGCAGAAGCGCAATGTTTGTCATCTCACTCTCTCACATGTGCAACTCTAATGTACAACAAAATTGATGTAAACAAGTAACAGTATTGAGATTACAATGCCGGAAACACCCAAAGTGAATTTAAAAAGATAAAAACAGGATGTGATCACAGGAATGGTTCATTATGGGAGCTGGATGATTATCCAGCATAGTAGACAATGCGTTATAGGGACATTATGTCCAGGTCGTGTCACTTAAAAACAATTTTATGATTAAATTATTTGATATTTATAAACCAAATGTTGTACCCTAAATGGGGTGAACGTGCCAAAAGAGGGGTATCAAGTCGGTATTTTTTTGTATCTAAGACACAAATCCTATTGTTTAACACCAATCCTCCTTTCACTTATTTAATCTTACTGGGCTAATTAGACAGGCTTAACTGCATGTTATAAATATTGTTTTCACTCACATTACAGCTTTGTTTGTAATAAATGAATGTACCCAAATGCCCATTGACAGCTGAAAACATAATAAGAGTGATAAAATAAGTTACCTGCTGTCTCAGTAATTGTAAACAATAACTACGATTATAATCAAAACTATAATCTTTATAGATAATTCAATTATTGTGAAATTTAAATTGTTTTTATGCAGTAATACGTTTATGGCCAGTCTATAACTGAAATTTATAGTATAATTTTTTCCTTTACTATTTATTTATATGAACTTTTGTCTTTCCAATCTCCTATCTACAAAATTGAAAATTTATTTTGGAGCTGTAGGCAGCTTTTATAGTATAGCCGAGGGGTTAGTGTATCTGATAATTAAGCCTACGATTCCCAGTTCGAATCCTGTTGAAGACCATTAATGTTTTTCTAGTTGATTTTAGGTGAAGTCTGCAAGTGCTTTTTCTCTTCAAAAAAACAGCACAAATAAAATTGTAAATACGTAATGTTGTTTACACGTTCATGTATTTCTTGTTTTTTGTTCCAGATATGAAAGAGAAGAATACCGTTGTCAAATGTGTTCTTACACTTGTACAATTGAGAAAGCTTTTTACAAACATCTCAAGCTACATTCTTTAGGTGTGACTGTACCTCAGACAAAGATATCATGTGTTATTTGTGGTAAGGATAGGCCCACAGAGGTAGAGATGAACAAGCATATGCGCAAACACAGAGACAGCCGTTTTTTCTGCTGTGACATTTGTATATTTCGAACTGTTCAGCTTAAGAAGGTAAAATTACTAATTAATATGTATGATTTATTGGCTGCAGCAAAGCATATTCTTACTAGTTGTAAGACATGTTAATACAATTGTTGGATATTGTAATGTCAACTCGGACGTAGCGTCAACATTTGTTCGGTCCCTTCGTTGACGCTAAAACCAAGTTCAACTGTAGTATTATCGGATGGTCTCATGTTTAAAACAATCGGATGAAGGATAATAGGTAAGCTAAAGATAACAACATTTATGTACATACAATATTGTTGGTATTACTGTGTTGGTATAGGATGCCAGGTTGAACAAATCAATTATTGCACATAACTTAACTATTATCCTTCATCCGATTGTTTTGACAGTTACACCATCCGATAGGGTATCAAAAGGGCTACCAAAAAGGTGTCTTGAAATGTTTTTGTTAAAATGTACAATTTTTGAGTAATTTAGGTTTGAAATTTTCAAACATCCGCCATTTTGAAACACATTATTGGATAGAATCGATTATTTTTCTTGAGATAGATTAAGTTAGTTAGGTTAATTAGATTGAGTTAGGTTAAGTTTGAACTCAATCAGTCAAACCGTTCTCTAGATATGAATTATTTTATACAAAAATCAAAATGGCGGATATCTGGAAAACTAAGCGTTTTCGGGCCTATGTTTATATGAACTTTTTTCTTATTTTTAACTATAGAATGAGCTTCCGAGATATTGCCGCTATAATAAAAGAGGATTTTATTTTAAATAATCTTATCAAATTTTCAATTGTCTATCTCAAAGCTGAAAGAGCACTACAAATATCTCACTGGTTCAACTTATAGGCTAGACCTATTCCAACAATACAATAACTATAAGCTTTTAAGTTATAACAAAATCTGGTTTATTTAAACAATATATTGAATCTCCTTTTACATTTAAATCATATATACAATCTTATTATTACATATCAAACATTGCAATTATTTTATAATTACTAATTATTAGATCTCTTAATCTCGGGTCAAAAAGGTTTGTGGCTAATTAAGTATGCAATCTGTAGCAAAATGAATCATATAATTACTGTAATAAATATTTAAAAATTTTAACTATTAAAGTATAAATTTCAAATAAATGTTCAATTTCTAGTTATGGTTCTTAATTTCTTATAATTTAACAATTTGGTAAGTCTATATTGAACACTGAAGTTTTTGGTAATTGTTCTTTAAATGTACTTTAATAAATATGGCCGATACTACCTTCCCAGGAGCTCAATTGAAACATTAATACTTCCTTAGTTTATTTAGAATAGATATTATTTCAGTTCTTGAAATTCGTGATAGAAATTATTTCTGCTTTCTTCTTAAATGGATTTAATGATTTATACTGTCTTTATTTTAATGTACGGTTGAATTATTTTTAGAGCCTCTTAACAAAAACGTCTGTATCATACAATGGTCAACTAAAAAGTAAGAAAAAAAAGGCTTGGTTCTTCTTCAAAATGAACCCGCGGCAATGTGCACTGCCTTACTGAGTAGCTTGGCTATATGTTTTCCACTATTAGTCTTATTTAAGCCAATGTTCTTTTAACAAAATCAATAAAGTTTTATAAGTTTTGCCTCTTGTGTAATCGTTTTTTTAACAATGTTTATAATTATTTAAGTCTTTTATGCCTTTAAAATGTCAAAAATATTCATTTTTTAGAAAAATATAACAGTACGCTTACGGGTGATGACGTACGCATTGGAAACAGCTGTTCTTAATTCCGATTCAACTTTAATCGATTGTCCTTGCAGTCCGGAGTAGGTTACATCACTGTTTTCACTTTCTATTTGCTTTGTTTACACATTTATAATATTTCAACACTGTTTTAACACTTGTTTTTCAAAAAAATTACAATGTTTCTTAATCTTAATTATACTAAATTTAGTAATACATATGCATAATTATACACGCTAATAGATTTGAATAATGAAATATGATTGCATACTTTTCAATTTTTTGTAACTTCATTTTAGCCTAGGTTTGTCGATTTATTTTTATAAAAGAAAAAAGGTAAGTTAATTTCTATTTAGCCTTATTTATTGATATTATATAGTTATTTACTGTGTTTAATTATTACAAATTCTGAAGTTAAATTACTTTCATTAGGTAGGCTAGTTCTTGCTTTAAGTACAATTTTGAGGTTATATTTTCCAAACTGGGTTAAAATGTTATACCGCGTAAGATGGACTTTTTACTATTAGGCGTCGATAAACATGCTCAATTATGAATAACAAAGCATTTGCTAGGTTGTATCAACCGAAAGTCCAGTACCTGGGAATTCCAAAGGGCTTAGCTTTACTGTTTTTATACTAATTACTATGTTTTATAACTTAGATTGAGTGACCTATTGGATGAAATCCTTGTAAAAAATAACAGATGTATCATCTTTAACATTTCAATGTTATTTAAAGAGGGAAAATTATAACTTTGATTGATCATTATGTTGGATAGAGACAACATACAGACCTCCGGTTTGCGCCAATCTTCTTCTTTTATCAAGGCCTTTAAAATAAGGCGTCACTTAATAGGGGTTCCCATTTAAAATTTTCTACTTAGGTACCCCCAAAATACCCCATTTTTGAGGATGGTGTTAAAATTTACGATACGCCAAAACACTCCTTTTTGTTCATGTTAACAATCTCCAAAGCAAATCTGTCTATTTCCATTAATAAAAATAATAATGGGGGGGGGGGGGAGTTTAAGACTCCTGGTTTATATATAATATACAGGGTGTTACAAAAATGTGTGATGGGCTATACAGGACCTGATTCTACATGCAAAAATAAGTCGAAAATGTAGTATAAAATTTTTTCGATTTCGGCTTAGTTTAGCCGTAATCCGCCATTTTGTTTTTTTACAAAAACTCACTGTAACTTTGGAAATAGATAAGATATCGACTTCAAATTTGCAATAAGCATTTTATATGTTACGATTAACAAGCGTACCAAACGCAAAGAATTTATTTTTATAATTTTAAAAATGGCGGCCGTTACAAATTTTTAACGTGGAATATCTTTAAATCCGTTAACTTTACAAAAAAATTACAAGAGACAAAATATTTTCCTTTTTTAACGACAGACAAAATGCTTTTTTTGTAGTTTCAGTAGGTCAAAGGACAACCGAGTTATCGACAAAAAACATAATTTCTTGGTAATTGTTTACAAGCGAATTGCGGCTAAACTAAGCCGAAATCGAAAAAGTGTTATACTACATTTTCGACTTATTTTTGCATGTAGAATCTGATAGCCTAGAGCCTGATAGCCGCTAGAAAAACAACTACACAAATTGTTCAGTTTCAAAAAATTGTGGTTTTAGGCTAATTTTCTTTGTAGACAATTACCAAGAAATTATGTTTTTTGTCGATAACTCGGTTGTCCTTTGACCTACTGCAACTACAAAAAAAGCATTTTGTCTGTCGTTAAAAAAGGAAAATATTTTGTCTCTTGTAATTTTTTTGTAAAGTTAACGGTTTTAAAGATATTCCACGTTAAAAATTTGTAACGGCCGCCATTTTGAAAATTATAAAAATAAATTCTTTGCGTTTGGTACGCTTGTTAATCGTAACATATAAAATGCTTATTGCAAATTTGAAGTCGATATCTTATCTATTTCCAAAGTTACAGTGAGTTTTTGTAAAAAAACAAAATGGCGGATTACGGCTAAACTAAGCCGAAATCGAAAAAATGTTATTCTACATTTTCGACTTATTTTTGCATGTAGAATCAGGTCCTGTATAGCCCATCACACATTTTTGTAACACCCTGTATTTTTTTTTTATTAAAACTGTTTATTACAAAAATTAAATATATATTTTTTAAATCTATATACTATTTTCCTATAAATTTCAAACAAATTATTTAAGGCCTAGATGTTTAGAATTCTAATTATATTATTCAAATGTAGACGCCATGCCTTGAATGATGAACTGGTAGGAATTATGTATCATCTTTTTGATTGGTTGACTTGAAAAAGATTTATCTGTCCATTGGATTCCTAAACATCCTTTTTCTAAACCTTCAGCAATTTCCGGATGAGTTTCATCGATTGTTAGCAAATTGTTATGATACTTTACCAACCAACGAGCGTAAGCTGATTAAAAGCAAAAAATAGATTTGTAATTTTTGGTAAAACATATTTAAATAATCCAAAATTATTATTATTATATTATTTTTTTAACGAGTAAAATATAAACTAATAATACAGTAGGCCTAATTAATTACTTACATCTGACCAGATATTATGATGTATTTTGCTTGTATTCTGAAACTACACGCCAAACTAACTCTAAAACTCGATCATTTTAGTGGGAATCAAATATTATAGAAATTAGAAAAAAAGGAAACTCTTAACAATACAGCTAGTTCAGAAATATTGGTAATTGTTTACTTACGTATGACTAGAGATTATGTTAAATGCAGCTTATGCTTATAACCTGAAACTACATCAAACTCAAATATTAGTTTAATAAAAGTTGAAAATAGAAAAAAGTAATTGAATATGTTAATTTTTAAATTATTATTCCAGTTAAAATACAAAATACTTTAATTAAAAAGTCTTCTTTTTCTAAGGATTTTAATAATGCATTTTTATTATAAATTTATTGTATATTTGTTAATTTAAAAAAAAAATAACTACTCCAAAATACTCTGTTGCATGGACAGAGTCCGCGCTATATGGTAAACTCGAGCTAAGGCCCGTCAGCTGCCGGCAGGTCTCAAAAAACTATCTCTCTAGCACTTATGATTACGCATAAGACTTTTTATCGCATTCATTTAAAATCTGCATTCGCGTCTGCGAAATATTAATAACCGTTTAATTCGTCTGGCGCTTTACACATATTTTTAATATTATTTAATAAACATGCTACAAAAATTTCAGAATGCCCAAAGTATATTTTTGAGGTATAATTATTACATATATTCGGGGGGGTCTGGTTATACTTTAAAACCGAAAAGAACGTCTGGCATGTTTATTTCTGAGTTAAATAGATGCTAAAATTAAAGATTAAATAAATTTCAAATTGCTTAAAACATATTTTTTCATTTATTTTTTTGTAGATGTCATAGGTTGCGCAGTAGCAAAATAACCGCAAACCCTCTGCCAGACTCAAGATTCTAGATTCTCCAAATAATAAAGTATTAGTTTTTTGTTATTTTAACTTGCCCAAAATACCTTCACTAAATTCGTCGTCAGCTCTCCGACTATAATGACAGGCTTCGTCTGCAGATATTGAAGTCACAGATTGATAACTGCAGGCAAACTGTACACTCACCATACAATAACAGTTCTGTTGTCAGTTCAATTGACAGTTTAAAGTGTAGTTATGTATTCAAATAATGAAAAAGTTGCAAAATTGACAAAAGATTATTACAATAGGTTGTATTATAATTCTTTAAATTAAAATAATTTGTTTATTTTGCTAAAAGAATAAATGTTTTCAAAATTAATTTTAAATTATTTTTCCAAAATTAATAAAATCGGATAAAGAATAATCATTTCCATGCTCATTTGTTAAAGGCTTTAATGGTGTGTCGATATAGTGCATTTTTGGTTGAGGTTGAACAGAAGTGTACTGTTATCAAACTTGAATTTTAGAAATTCAATTGCATTATAGAAATGTATTTACGTAGTGCTTTTATTTTACTTTCCGTAAAAAAGGATGTTGCCGGTAAATGTCTGTAAATTCCATAAAAAAGTAGCAGATTTCTCACTCATTTCGTATAAAATAAAACACAAATCTCACAATAAACTTTCAACAAGCTTAAAGATTTCAACTGCAGATCAGAACTAAAGCTATTTGACCACACACACAATTAAACGACAGTCCTTCTAAACTGCAGATCTCAGCCTGTCCGCGAACTGTGTGTCTGTGGCGAGATTCATATTTAGTTCATTGACCTGCTGTGTAGTGAATGGTCCCCTAAGATGTGTTAATTGTGAAACAGATGCAAAACAGCTTGGGTTTATTTCACACTGAAAACCAATCAAAAGTTCAGGTGGCGAAGCAGTGTGCTTTAAGTGGGAATACAAATTAGGCAATAAACAACTGTATTTTTGAAGTTGCTCTTAATTTCTCACAATTTTATTAGTTTTGTTTTATTAATTTTTTAATTTGTAACCTTCCTTTTTCATCTAAAATATTTTGTTTTAGTTGATCCAGCATCGTCGCATGCACACGGGAGAGAAACCGCATCTGTGTCCACACTGTGCTTATAGATCCGCTCGTAGAGATAATCTACGGTCACATGTACGCAGGGTTCATAAAAAAGAAAATTTGTATTGTGATACTTTCTCACCAAGAGGTATCCAAGATCCGCCTTCACCAAGTCCAACCCAATTGTAAGCCAAAGTTACCCTGTGATAACTTTCTTTAAATAGAAATAGATTATGTTTTGTATATATTAACCAGACTTATTCATATAATAACTTTCATTAAATGATTTAATATTATATTTACAAATATAATTTGTATCATTATAAAACATGTTATATTTTATTTTTGTTTGTTGCATTATGTATATTTTTATTTTACAAATTTTGTATTTTGTGTAAATTTGTTTGAAATCATAAGTGAAACTATAATTAATTATTAAATTAACTTTTATATATAAATCAATTTACTGAATATTATTTACTCGTCGAAATTTGACTATAAAATTGATTTATGTTGTTATTGTTTATTTTTAAAATATGATATGAATTTTGTTATAAAAAAGTATTGATTTTTTTCATAAATCTAAAATCAGTTCATAATGAAGTTTGTGAAAATGAAATATTTTGTTTTAATTCTAATTGTAAAAATAAGATGATTAACAAAATTTTAAATGTGATTCAGATGCTAAATGCCACTATACTATATTAGACAAAATGTTGAGAAACTGTGATAAAATCATTCTCTGAGTTGTACAGGAAATAGTTATTGCTTATACACTATTGAAAGATGTCCCCTAGAAACCTGTTTTTTTTTAATCATGTTTATTAAAAATTACTTTTAGAAATTGATATTTTGATCTGTAAAAAAAAAACAATGATTTTCAATATAATTAATATTGAGTAGGAGGTAAAAGCAAGAGCATATTGATGCAAGCACATATTGTATTAACCTTTTGCACTCTATTTGACACTTGGCTGCTCCACCAGATCCAATTAATATTACTGTTTGAAGAATTGTTTTTGTAAATTCGCCAAAAATTACTATAAATAGTGAAATTAACGTGTTATATATAATTTTGTTTGGAATAAAAAAGAGAATAAGGAAAAAATGTTGAAAGATTAAACAGCAAATTTTTCATTGAGTAGGCCTATTTTGAATATAATCGGTCAGAAAAATCAATCGATTATTTTGTTTTGTAATGTAATTAAAAATAACAATAATAGAGTTTAGATCTTTTAAAATACTTTTTTACACTAAATGTGACTATTATAAATTATTAAAAAAATAGTCTTGAGGTTTAACAACATTTGTTTATTGAGTATTTTGAATATATTAGGTCAAACAAGTAAAAAAATGTGGTTTATTTTTATGAATTTAAAAGTAGTAATAAAGAGATTAGAGCTTGGAAAATACTTTTTACAGTAAATATGTCTGTTTAAATAAATGTCAATTGTATTTATATTTATTTTAACAATAACATTTTTGTGAAATAATGGTACATAACCATGGTATCATATAGTTTTAAAAGTTGCAATTTCTCAACACAAAATAAAACAAAAACAAGATTACTAAATTATTTACATAAACAAATTTTACACAAAAGAGCTTTACAAAATTGCAAAATAATAACGTTTAATAAAAAAAACACCACTTGAAAAAGCATAAACAAAAGACAATGCTACTTGGATTTCTCGATCATGACTGGCAAACAGCTGTTCCAACTTCAGAAAGATATAAAATATATTCCACAGCCAATATAATCTGGAACAACATTGAAGTCTCAGTAGACCGAAAACCACAGATTTTACACTAGTTTAAGAACATAGAAATCATATTAAAACGTGTGTCGGAGTGAGTCCGCCAGTGGAGCGCAACGGCAAATTAGGGATGTCGGACTGAGTTCGCCTATGGAGCGCAAAAGGTTAAAAATAACATAATGAAAGCGTTCCGTGATCAGTACTGTACAGTTTACATTTACTGTACTTAGACCAGGACGGCCAAAGCATTATATTCAAATTAAATAAGTTAATAAACCCTGTTAAATTCCAATTTATGCAAATCATGCAGTTCCCATTAAATTTGAATAAACATGTGAAGTACATAAATCCGGAAATTGTAGTTAGTGTCCCTGACCAAATGAAAGATTTAAAAAATATATATAGCTTGTTTCCTGATTACATTTAACTTGAGTAATATTTATGTTCATTGCCTGAGAAATTAAATATTCTTATTCAATATACAATTTTGCAACATCCAAACCATTTGTTTGCCATTTTTAAAACTTCAATGGCTGTGTCAAAAGGGGATGGTGAATAGACATTCAAGATTTGTATGAATGTTTTAATAGTTGATATGAATGGTTAGATAATAAATATTCTAAAATTAGAGATGTATTAATGCAGAATTTTAATCAAATAACCTTGGTTGTAAAGTAGATTATGCAAAAATAAAAATGATAGTTTCCTATAAAATTACATTAATTTTTATGGCTTTCCATTTAGTAAAAATATAAAAAGCTATTAAAATGGTATTATTAGTGCTGAGAGTTATATATTTAGTTATTTAAAAAAACAATTTACATTCTCTAAGATAAAATATGGATAGGTTTATAGAATAGAATCTGCTTGAAATCAATTTCAAATTAGTATATATTATCTGTGAATAGGTTCTAAATCTTCATTAGAATGTCCTGTACCTTATATATAAATGTAAAACCATAATCCAAAGACCTAAGGGTATTGGTAGACATTTTAAAGTCTATGTGTTTAATTGTGGAAGATATTGCAGTTGTTCAGTTCTCTTACTAATAACAATTATAGAATAACAGTGAGTTTCGCAAATTTAATATTTAAATTAACATAAAATATTGAAACAGTATTACATTAAAATGCATCAACTGCTGCAACTTTGATTTTTTCATTTTAATGAATACTAATAGAATTAATCGTTGTCATGGATCATGAATTCCTTGTATATCATGAAACACATTACAGTAAGGTAATAATTAATAATTAAAGATTTACACTTTTGAACTGCTCTTTTGTTCTTATATTGATTTACTGTTTCGTATAATAAAGTTATGAGCATTATAATTTCTTATATCTTAGACCATTCAAACTAAAATACAAATAAATTGTATTTAATTCTCTCAAGAATTTTAATGTTGGTTCTAAAAATAGAGATCCATTTTGA
Source organism: Philaenus spumarius (assembly GCA_018207615.1). Lineage (NCBI taxonomy): Eukaryota > Metazoa > Arthropoda > Insecta > Hemiptera > Aphrophoridae > Philaenus > Philaenus spumarius. The sequence continues at coordinate 539,354 of JAGFPH010000076.1, forward strand.
CAATACATTTTGTTGTGACACATTTTTGGCTCTGGCAGCCTAGAAACAAGTGTACAGTGAGTGGTATATTTGTATAACTTATAAATAAAATGTCTTTTAGTTTCGTGGCTCGCTTCTAAACTGTCTCTTTCTCTTCTTTTAAAATATTTGACTTAGTTTTATGTTTAGAATTTACTTACAGTATAAATGCTTACCACTTTCCTAAGTTAATGTGAGGATGTCAAAATTTGAGTTTCACCAAACTGAGGGGAAAAATACAAAAATAATTATGAACTGATTCTTAATTATATTTAATTTTAAAACTAAGAAATTAGCGAAATGTGATATAAAAATATTGTTACCAAATTTAAATTTTATCGCCTTAAATTAATTAAGATATCTTCTTTAAAGTGGGTTGCTCAGATATTGTACTCAGTGCTGTATAACCTATTCAGTGATTTCTCTGTATATTGAAAATATGAGAAATAATGTATAAGTTTATACAAAAATTAAAATTATTAATGATGATTTATGATTAGGTTTATTCTTATTATAAGTGATAAAATAGTTACAAAAAAATGTTACCCTTTTTCATATCATATCGTCGTATGCTTTTTTTGTAAATTAGTAAAATATGATATAAGCCTTTTATATTGTTAAATTAAAATTAAGGTGTTTCTGACTGTTGAATTGAATCGAGTGCCTTCTTTAAGGGTAGTCTGAATCTTGATGATGAGGAAGCTTTGTACATTATGTATAGTTTATATTTTGGACCAAAAAGTATAAATATATAGTTTATTTACAACTGTTGTATGTTGGTACATGGTTTTTAATGGAGCTAAATTGATTTATATCAACGTATATACACATGATATTAATTGTATTTTCTAGTTATTTAAGTCTGTTAAAGTCATTTAATAAGTCATAAATGAAATTGACACATTTATAACAGATCGACTTTGAAACAAAAGCTTTTAACATTTTCAAGGAACTAGTGTTTAAAATGAATGAATAGATCAAATGTCTTGTTCATCTAGTGAATACATTATTATGTAAACCATATGAAACTCTAATTTTTCAACTATAATTTGTTAATCGACTAATATATTTGTATTAATTATATTTCTAAATCCATTATGTTGAATGATTTATTGAGACTGTATCTTAATTTTACATTTAGTAATTTTCACGAAACTCAATTAAATTCACACAATATAATTTATCACTAATATTAGGGCCTATTGGCTAATATAATAACATATACTGTAGAATCATATGAGACATATATTAGACTTAGTTCTTTCCTGTGTAATTCCAATCAATATGTTTTTTTTTCTTCTTATATATTCACAAACACAATCTAATTTGATGACTGAAGATTTTAATAAATTTTGTTTTTGGTACGTTCTAAATTAGTTTTTTAATACAGTAGAACTCCAGTTATCCGAATCAATTGGGACCGGACCCCATTCGGATAATCAAAAATTTGGTTAGCTGGATTTTTTTGAAAAAAGGGTCTATTTTAACCTTTTTGGGACTGGCTTCGCGTTTACGCGACTGTAGTAAACTATCCGCACTTACTACAGTCGCGTATACACGTTTTATAACTTTAATGTGTGAGTACTGTCACCGCGTTAACGCGACTAATATAATTCTTTTACTGGCATTTGCTACAATCAATTAGCTTTAAAATGAACTATTTCGACTATCGATAGGAGGTACTAGCTAACAGTAGATATTATAGAGAATAAAATCATGTTACCAAACCGCGTTTTTTTGGTTTTGTCGAAGCCTATTTTGAAATATTAATTAGGAATATAAGCTTTATCCAAAAATGAAATTTGATTATAGCAAATTGTAGAGAATAAATCATAGAATTGAACTGTAAACTGTATACTTAAAAATGTTAAAATAACCTTATTTTATAAACATGTTTCACTTTGTTTCACTAAATTACAACAAATAAAACAAACGTCTCGCTAGCGCTAGGCATGCAAAGCCAGACGTATTGTCCCAGCTTGAAATAACCTAGTCTGAGCATGAATTAGGATTTAGACTATGTTAGTCCCGAAAAGGTTAATTAATTACTGTATTTATGTTGAAAATGGGAGAACAAAACTACTGTATTTTTAAATAAAAAGAGCCTTTAATTAACTAAATGAAAAGATAACACTTTTACATGTTAAGCATATGTACATAAATGAATGCCATTGCTTGCTGAACATCTCGGTCAAAATAAACTGTTCAACTGTATTCATCCATTTGACACCTGCCGCCTAGACTAGCTTCGCGGAGGGAAAGACAATAGAGCGCGTAGACAGAATCATTAGTTTGCAAATCGCAGTAAGTTCCCATATTATTATTATTTTTTTTTTTTTAATTCTGAAAGCGATTCGGATAATTGGAGTTTTACTGTAATCTCAAAACACTCAATAATAATGAACTTAATTACAATAAAAAAGAATGTTTAAGTAAGTGCATGCCTAATTTTATTTTTACTAGAAAGACAACATTTATTTTCCAGTACTCTAAAATTAACTTATTTTAGTAGGTCTTTTTCAACTTACTTTTTTGCCCATGGAACATTTATGCTTATGTCTTAAAACAGCTCAACTTGAAAGTCTTTTTCATAGTTAAAAGAAAATTTGTGAAAGGGCATTAAATTTAATATCGCTTTGAGTTGTATACATGCATGACATTTAATAGCCATGGAGACTTTTTGTAATATCACACACTAGGCTAAGGCTAGATGAGATCTCAGTTAATGGAACTAACTAAAATGTAAATAACCTCTAGCCTTTTTGTTAGATCTCTAAATAAAAGTATTTAATAATAATAATTGTGATGACAATTTTAATAGCGCAATAATGTCAACTACGACAAGGAATTGTGAACTATAAAAGGCAGTGTTATCGTTCTCAGTCGACTGATGTTCACTTTGAGAAGGAACAGATTATTCTCAACCACTTTAAAAATGCTTGTAATTTACTTCAGCTTGAGTTTCAGCTGAGTTACTGACAAAGTATATGTGTACTTGTAAATCAGTAGTTTTAACCCAAACCGAAAATTTACTAAACATTTTTATAAAATATATAATAAATTTACTTATTGAAACTTGGTGCAGAAAGGAATGTTAAAATAAATTAAATAAATTTTAGAAACGTGCACAATGCATAAACCTATGTATATAATAATTATTATACTTTTTATACTAAGCTAAAATATAAATAGATTAGCCACAATTTCACAAAATAACTATACAAGATTAGTTTATACAATATTAACCATTTTTTATACATTTTCGTTACAAACAACTCTAAATAAATTAAATCCGTAATTAATGAATTACCTCTGATAAGAGTTATTTTATCAGAAATGTAGAAGGTTAAAATCACGCTTTAAAAAATGATATTTAAAAAATGAGTTTCACACTCTATCCAAATTAAATACCTACACACAGAAAGATAATTTAAATATAAATAAATGTGTCATTAAAAGTCTATAATTTACTAAAATTGGAAGTTGGGTTTAACATTATTGAATTTTAAACAGAAATGGGTCAGTAATAAAGCTATCTAAAATCTGTCATATTTTATTTACACCCCCCCCACTTGGTTCCCTACATAATTTTATCTATTGAATAACTGCAGAAGGCGTTTTGCAAAAATTTTATTATTTTTACAGCTTAGATTCTTTTTTGTTATCTTAAAAATATTCTGCCATTCCTAAAAAAGTTTTCTTAACACATTTTAAAATAATATCTGTTACCCTAAAACTGTTCTTTTATGCTTTCAGCTGTGTTATAATATATGCTAATGATATTTTAATGGGGCTTAAGTAATGTGATCAAAACATCGTTTAATCTAAAAAGTACGGCATGGTTTGCATTTTAAAGTTTTAGTACTGCGATGACACCTGTAAAACTCTCAGCCTACAATGAATAGACGTATAGTTTTATACAAATCAAGTATTTAAAGAAATTAATAAAACATTCCTGTTTATTGCAGAGGATTATACTCAAAGTAAATTTGTCGTTTCATAGAGAATTTTCAAGAAAAGCGATTTTCATTTCGGTATCATAACTTTTACTATATGAAATTTTCTTGTTTAATATTTTATAGTATATTTTGTTTAGAATAAGAAGCTAGTTATGATTTTATTTTTAATCTATTATGATTATAAGTGTCACTGTTAATTGCAAAAAAAAAATGATTTAACTTTTTTTATTATTAAGCCAAAAATTGTCAATGTACAATTATGTTTGTGTGATTAGTAAGATGCATGCGTTAAAAATGCTGCACCTATGAAACAATTCTGTGATGCTAGATATGTAAATGTTGGTATTGTGTTTTTTACTTTTCTACACAGTCGCTGGTGAAGCAGTATCGTCTTCCCTCCCTATATCTAATCTTGATTCATAAAACACCTTTTAAGCAAATTTGCTTCCGAATCTAAAGGTAAAAAAATAACCAAACTACTTAGAACGGAAAATTATAATTATAGAATCATTTTTAAAATAGTTAAGTGTACCAATATGAATTTCTGTCTCCCAATTTGTAATTTTTATGAAGTAATAACATTTATACCAGAACTGTGTAGTAAATATTTGTAAATATTATACTTTTTAATGTATTTCATTAAAAAAATTAACCATTTGGACTGAAATATAAGACTTTGAAGAGTAAGATTTTCATGGTGCTGGTTTTGTACATATTATAGGCATAAGGTTTATGTCAGTTTTACCATATAATATTGTTTGTGCCATAGGATAAATATATACTGCACAATTTTACTTATTATGTTATTTACTGTTATGTTTGTATCACTAATATATTTCTTTCAGTTTTGTTTTGTTTTATATTTTAGCTTTATCTAACATAATATAGTTGACTTATTATTATGATTATTACCATTGTTGTGTATTGAACAAATAAATAAATTTAATGGCATTACACCAATAATTATTTTACACTTTATTTTCTTGATGGTTCAGTAATTGGTCTGCTATTCAGATAGTTGAGGACCAATATACGAGGTATTAGTGTTCAGTGATATTTTACATTGTGTTTTAACAGTTTTTTTTTTGCACTTCTTTTTACTGTATGAAGTAAAATTTTTTTTAAGATACGTTGATTTACATCTTTCTTTACAAATTACGTTCTAATAAAACACCATGTACATTTCTCAACTGCTTAGCAACCAACATGTAAGGCTACGGTTACATTGGAGCCGATTTTCGACTCGGGCGTGCACGGGCGACAACGGACATAAAAACAAATATACGTGGTCAATGCGATTCCGTTTGAAGTGGTTATACTAGGACCACCCACTCGGCCGTACACTACCGAACTCTGGCGACCTAGTTTCACCGACCAACATATTTTGTTTTATTCGCCAGAGTTCCGCCGATCCATCAAGTCGTATTTGCCATAGTTCTTTTTGTTCTTTGCTAATTATTGTTGAATTTATCGTTTTCTGGTCATTTCTTTTATTTAATTAATATTCTTAGATAATTTATAAACAATGAGAATTAATTTAAGTAGTAAAAACATTTCTCGTAGAATACTAAAATAAAAAATAAATTGTGTTTGTCTCGTAATATTGTAAATATTTTATAAATTTGTATTGTGAATAATAAACTATATTTTACATACCTCAATTGTCACTACAAGTCTTTCTTCAGGGGTTAAACATTTACTGAAATTAGAATGTTTTTCGATGAATGGCTTGATCCCGTTCAAAATGTAGAAAAAAAAGTATCGTGTTTCATCCTAAAATACTCTTCTAATTTATCGGGTTGTTCTAATAATCTGCTGAATAATGAATGAAACTCCCCACTATCTTCCCTCTAAAATAATATTTCATTCACCCACTCACGTAGTTCATTATTAAGCAAAACATAACTCAGCAATGGCGTTTCAGTCAGAAAGTTAAGTTCAAGCATATTAATATCGGACATCTTTTAACCACGAGGGAAGGCGTTCGAAAGGAAAAATCGGAGCCAGTGTAACCAACCACGCTCGTCGTCCGAATAATTCGCCAGAATCGTTCGGCCGTACTCTGGCTAGCAAAAGTCGGCTCCAGTGTAACCGTAGCCTTAGAAGTGAAAAGAAAACCATTATAGGTCAGTCAGTTATGTTACCCTTCCCACGCTGAGCCTGATATAGTCATTTTTTAGCAAATGTTTATTTCATGTAAAATTTAAAAAAAAAATCTTTTCATAAAGTTTTTTTCATTATTAAATAGTTTTTGTTAAAGGTAAACAAAATTTTAAATTAGTTTCTTAAAGACTTATTTAATATAACACTAAAAAAATGGCAGAACTTGAAATTAACTAAATCTAACCAAACAACAATAAAACAAGATTTCTGTGTGAAATAAATACGAAATAAAATAATAACAACAACAAAACAAACTCTAAAAATATCACATTACTCAGTGAGAGATTGAAAGTTAAAACCAAACAAAAGTTATTAGACAAAACTCGGCTCTTATTGTTCGTTTACAGTTGAGTTGATAGCATGGGCAGGCATTGTCCATGCTATTTAAACAGAGATCTAATAGCCCGCATAAAAACATCAATCTCATAAAACTCATTTAAACTAGTTATTATGAATATTTTCCCCTTGATATTGTTTTTTATTGATATTTATATTTTGAAGAATAATTTGTATTAATACCAACGTTATTCTATGATTTAGTGTTTTTGTGTATTTTGTAGTTATTTTAATGTTATTGCTAGAAACGCAGTTGGTAGAAAGAACGCAATACATTTTGTAACTCTTCAAAATTGATCAAAATAAGCTAAATGTAAAAGTAGGTGATTTTTTTTAAATAAATTTTATAAATATAAAAATAATTTCATTTGCTTAATATGTAAATACAGTTTTTACAGTTTAGTACTTACAAAAAACCCCTTAAACAAATCGGCGTCACAATAATTTTTTCAGGAACACGTGAAGATATCAGGAAGAAATTTACCGTTGTTGTGATGCAAGCGACCAGGTAAACGTATATATCCCAAATTTTTGTTGTATTCTCTAAATTTGAAAAAGATTAATTCAATTTATGATGTCAAAAGACTAGCACTGTTATAATCTTTGCCACTCAACTCCGCTCCCCGCAATATATAAAAAAAAAAACATCATACCTATTTTATTATTGTGCTTATTAAGGATTGAGAAAAATAAGCACTAACTTTAGTTTACAGAAAACATCAGAGCATTATTGGTGCTGTACACTCTGTCATGACCTAAATTCTGATGTAAGTACTGTAGTAATTATTTGGAGAATATATTATTTTATTTGCGAGAATATATTTGCTTTCAGAAAACAATGTCAACAATTTGTTAGAATTGAAATAGCACAGCAATACACGTTAGAATAAAACTAATGTAATGTTAGTTTTTTTGTAGTTTAAACTTCATAATGGGGTTTACTTAGACATGAAGTACCTTACTGAAATGAAGAAATTTATACCTTGAAATAACACTGAGACAAGGGTATTAATAATGCAATGTGGTAGTGAATAGGAGCCGATGTAGTTAGGTAGCGCGGCAAGCCTCCCATGCTATCAACTAAACTGTAAACGGAGAATAGTGGTGGCGGATTTATTCATCTATAGCGCTGTAGTAGTGGCGGATAACCCTTTGGGTTTATAATTTTTTTTTTAGGAACCCAATATCACAAGAAAAAAGAAAGCAAATTTTTGGGGAAAGAACGTAAGGTTTAAATGTGCTTATCCATATGCAGTGCGCCAGTTTAGTACATTTCGCATGAAGAGCACTTCAGTCTCGTGTACAAAAATAACGGAAGCAAAAAAGCCAACATAAAAAGTAGTAATTTTTGTCCAGTTATACAAAAGTTTTATAATTTAGTTCTAAATAGAAGTGTTATAAATATTTATTAATTTCAAAAATTTCTTATAGAAAACACCAGTTTTTATGTTCCTACTTCAAAACCGCTAACAAAATCAGTTCTATTTTGAAAAATGAATATAAGCGTGTTTGAATAAAAATACGCTCTTACGCGTGTTCTTAAGGTGCTCTTGAAATAGTCTAATAAGTAATTTTGAAGCATTGTATTTCCGGAACCCCTTTCACTAGGGGGTATTCCATTGTATCCTTTAGAATAGAATAGTTTTATTTGTTAGTAAATATTTCATAAAATACATTGACACGTCACATTTAAAAAAAAAAAAAATACAATACATACATTTTAAAAATTGTTCAAAGCCCATGATTTTTCTTGAAATTCATCCATAGAATAAAACAACTGTTTACACAGAAAGTTTTTCAATCTTAAGTTAAAATTTCTGTCATTTAGCAATTCTTCTGGTAGCTTATTATACAGGGTGTTCCCAAATTATGTTTCCAGACTTCCACAAATTGTTCCTTTAGTCAAAACAAGAACAAAACTTCCAATAAACATAGGTCCTAAAACGCTTAGTTTCCTAGATATACGCCATTTTGTTTTTTGTACAAAATAATTCATATCTAGAGAACGGTTTGACTGATTGAGTTCAAACTTGCCATGAAGTTTAACCTGACAATGAAATACCTCAAGAAAAATAAACAATTAAATCCAATTATGAGTTTCAAAATGGCGGCTGTTTGAAAATTTCAAACCTAAATTACTCAAAAACCGTACATTTTAACGAAAAATGTCAAGATACCTTTTTTGTAGCCCTTTTGATTCCCTATCGGATGGTGTAACCGTCAAAACAATCGGATGAAGGATAATAGCTAAGTTAAAACGTAATGGAAACAAATGTCCATACAATATTGTAGTATTTACTGTGTTGGTATAGGATGCCGGGTTGAACAAACCAATTAGTATACATAACTTAACTGTTATCCTTCATCCGATTGTTTTGACAGTTTGACAAGCCTGACGAAGGGAATCTGTATCAAGTTCGCCACACAATCGTTTTAGTGCATATATACTTGAGCTTAATCTTTTTTTAAGGTCGATTATGTGCTGATGCCAATTTAAAGTACAGTCAAATGTTAAACCTAACAATTTTGAGTGCTGAGGAAAATGTTTTTCAGGGTGATCTCTAAGACTAAATACCATGGTATTCGTTTTATCTTTATTCAATATTAAATTATTAGCTGTGAGCCAGTTTTCTGTAATTTTCAGATTTAATTTAGAATCCTCAATTAATTGTGTATAATTAGAACCTGATGTAAAGACCGTAGTATCACCTGCATAAAGTACCAGCTGAGCAGGAATGTTATGCAGGTCGTTTACAACCACCAAAAACAACAGAGGCCCCAGAACGGAACCCTGTGGAACTCCGGCTGATAAAATTTACCTCCGGGATAGCAGACAGCCCCTCCCCTGGAAACCGGCTGGATCCGCCCATGTGCTGTAGAGATGCCAGGTACCAAAAAACACATGTTATCGATCATTGCAGACGACTGTTTCAAGTTAGAAGTATGAAATCTTCAGTGAACATTAAAAGTGACTTCATCTGCCATCTAGTAGAAGTTTTGTTAACTAAATTTATTCCTATGTCCGGATATAATCGTCCACCGCATTTTGAGCTTGTTCCACTTCGTGGATATATTTGGCTACCGTGCGGGTAGGGTTAAATAAATGGAATACAAATGTCCCTTAGTAAACGGTGGTAACAAATATTTTATTTTATTAGCGTACATACAAAACTTTACATGTCAAAAATTGGTGATTTTTTTATTGGACCAATATGATCTACATTGATGATTGCATGTTCTGTCAAAATTTCACATGTTTCTGACCAATAGGAGGAAAGTTTTTTTGGTTTCTGATCAGGAAGAAGCCACACTGTCTACTCAACTAAAGTTAGTCCTCAAAAATCTAACAACTCTTTAGTTACTTTACTATCTCTACAGTATTACATATACAAGTAAAAAACAAATGCATCATCACCATTTAGGCGTGGTTCTAACAAGTTTACTTGGTTTTTACCTAAACCTAAATTTGTATAATAGAATCTAGCGAGGGGTTAATTATTAATGAAATTACAAGTGAAAAACATGGACCAAGACCGGGATTTGAACCCAGGACCTTTGCCTTTCCGTGGCAATACTCTACCAACTGAGCTATCCTGATCCTCCATATGTTGGTCAATGTTATCTCACTTGTACAGTCCTACTGTTGTAGGGTCTTGGTCCATGTTTTTTCACTTGTAATTTCAATAAATTAACCCTTGCTGACGAAGCGTGAAAGCAGGTAATTTATTACAAATGAAAAATAATTAATTATTAACACGTTCCGTACTGAGTGCGGCTAAAGCCGCAAAACATTTCCATCGCCATGACTGAGTGCACCGCACATGCACTATTTACTTTACATTGAAAAAGATGGCTTTCGTCATTGCCTATGGCCATTTGTTGTACCTGAGTACAGGGGCTTACCGGGCTGCAGCCCACCCCGAAATTTCCTGATACAACAATTTTTTGTTTATTAGGATTATAAAATTGGATTAATATAGATATACAGTACAAATAATTTACACTGTAGTGTAATTTTGTAATATAACGGTATTTACAAAAGTGTAACATCTTCAAACCTGCAATAATAAGCCTGCCATGTTATCATATTGTTAGTTTGATTACATTTGTAGAGCTCTTTAAGTGTATTGTTATAAGCTTGGAAGAAATTAGTAGAAAATCACTCAAGAGCTCTTCCACAGCCGCTAGATTGTTAGCTGCAGTGGAAAAAAGTGAGTTTTTAGTAAGCTTAATCGTATGTGAAAAACCTTTTAGTCAGGCTTGTCCACTGTCCATTTTCCTGGAAGAAAAGATCCTCGACTTGTCATCAGCATTAAATCAAGCAAAAAATGTAATTGAAACATTGAAAAAGTTAACGAAGAATGCTTCCACATCTTTTCATGAATTATTTAGTTTTGCTAACCAACTATACAGTGTAGTATTTCAGAGCCAGTTCACATCAAGGCAGAGACATAAACCTAATCCAAATCCAGTGACAACTAGCGGGGACATGGAGGGCTACTACAGAGTAACAGTGTTCATCCCATGTGTGGAAGCCCTTATCAACAAAGTAACGGAAAGGTTCATCATCAATGAAGACATTCTAACCAGCTTTCAGGTACTTCTCCCCGGGGTTGCCTCTCCTGACAAAGTGGATTTGATTAAGGATCTGTCCCGTAACTTTGCTGGCACAACCTCTCTTTCCACTGTAAAAGCTGCGTACGTTTTGTGGTGTAACATGGTAGCAAACATTCAGTCTGGTACAGAAGTGTTGAAGTTGCTTCAGTTGTGGGACAAGACATACTATCGTACGATTCACTTTCTCTTAACTGTTTTGGCAACATTGCCCGTGACGACTTGCAGTGTTGAAAGAACATTTTCTACAATGAAGAGAGTAAAAACATTGCCTTATAGTTTAATGGGTGATGAAAGACTCAGTGCCCTAGCCATGTTATCCATCCATTGGGACATTACTGTCGAACCAGATAAAGTGACCAAAATGGCTGGCAAGAAGAAAAGAATGCTCTACTTTAAGTTTACTGTTTTTATTTTTGACATGTACTGTATAATGTACTTAACGAATTATAGAATACAGTTATTGTAATTACTCTACCACCAGAATTTTATTTATCACCAGAAGTTTTGGTACAGAACAGTTATGTACTGAAAAAACAAATACACTGACTGCTTTTAGACATATATATATTGTTTTATAATTTTTTGAATTCAATTACTTGAAGCTAGTAACACAGCTTAAAAATATGTATGCTTATTTCATGAGAGTGTGCTAAAAAGTCGACTTTATGCAGGGTGATTTTTTTAAATGGGCCACCATTGGCATCTCAGAAAGTATTAATTTTACAGCAAACTTTAAATGGGGAACCTTTCCTTTTTTTTGGGAAACTAAAAAATATGTGGTTAAAATATTTGTAAATGGCCGCCATTTTCCAATATGGCGGTCAACTTTGAAATTTCTTATGGAAACCCCTATTTTTATGACGGATTTGGGTTCTTCATGCAATTTTAAGACATTTTTATTCTTGGTGTTTTTTGATAAACTTAACCGTTTAGCCGCTAGGAGCGCTGAAAGTTTCAGAAACTCTTATTTCAACAATTATTAAAAAGACATGTTTTACCATTTGCAAACAATAAAATTTAACTCAAAGGGTAATATTTTGCACAATGGAAAGTTAAAAAGCTGATGTAATTTCACAAATACTTAATTTTATACAAAAAATTTACTTAAATTACTGTTAAAAAAATCACCTCTCCTACCCCACCCTACAAGTCACAGTGAATCTGTTCAATAATTTAAATATGTTTGTGAGAAAGTATGTGCCAGTTCCTGGTACCGTTTATTTAACAGTAATTTAAGTAGGTTTTTTGAATAAAATAAAGTATTTGTGAAATTGACACAGCTTTTTAACATTCCACTGTACAAAATATCGCACTTTGAGTTAAATTTTATTGTTTGCAAATGGTAAAACATGCCTCTTTAATAATTGTTGAAATAAGAGTTTCTGAAAATTTCAGCGCTCCTAGCGGCTAAACAGTTAAGTTTATCAAAAACACGCCAAGAATAAAAACGTCTTAAAATTGCATGTAAAATCCAAATCCGTCATAAAAAATAGGGGTTACCATTAGAAATTTCAAAGTTGACTGCCATATTGGAAAATGGCGGCCATTTAGAAATATTTTAACTACATATTTATTAATTTCTCATAAAACAAGTATAGGATCCCCATTTAAAGTTTGCTGTAAAATTAATACTTTCTGAGATCGCAATGGTGGCCCAATTAAAAAAATCACAAAATAGAAAATGTTTGAGAGGCTGTATCTTATAAACGGTTGGGTTTTAGGAAAAAATACAAAAGAATAAAAATGTCTTAAATTTGTGTCCCCAATCGAAATTCAACATAAAAAATAGGAGTTTCCATTCGAAAAAAATAAGTTGGCCGCCATATTGGAAAAATGGCGGAGTTTTTGGAAATGTTAATATTGTATTTTTAATGTAAGGGAAAAAGTAGGGAAGGTCCCCCATTTAAAGAATGTTGTAACTTTTATAGTTTCTGAGATGCCAATTGTGGCCCATTTAAAAAAATCACTCTGTATACCTAAAATTTCAAAATGGACCCCCTCTTGATTGGGGGTATTCTCTAACCCCTCCCCCCCAGGGTGTGGTTTACTATCAATCAGAATCAGCCTACCCCAAACAAAAATCCTATCTACGGCATTGCCTGAGTAGTTAGTAACCTTCTACTGTTAGCGTAGCCTAGGAGAATATCGACTAAAAAGAAAGTTATACGCGTTCAAAAACTGCAAGTTTTCGACCATTCTGCCAATAGTTTCACAATTTAAGGTAAATTTAAATCAATTATTTTTATCGCTTCTATTCAAATCATAAGATATTTCACCATATTAGTGAAAACAAAATTTAAAAATAAGGAAATTACGTCTTAATAGTTCATTTTTTTGCTTTGTCCTTATTTTATCTGTTTTTCTTGGTTTATGAATGATTAGTTTTTTATATAAATCTGAATTAATATTTTATGTTCATTTTTGAAATATTTTCATAATGGTTCTTAGTAGAGGAGGAAAGCAAGAAATTTAAAAATAAAGAACTTGCGTCTTAACAGATCATTTTTCCTTTGTCCACATTTGTGTGCAGTGACTTGCTTCAGAGATTTCCACGCGGCCCTTCAGTAATTTAATTTGATTATTATTATTTAATTTTAGCAAATGTATATATAATTTTTGCATTCACTTTTAGTTGATAAGTTTTTTTTTAATATATTTTTTTTACGAATTATGTTATATAAAACTCATTTAGATTTTACTAGCACTTGTTTTAAAAAACCCTTTAATAATATAATTAATTTTCATTATTGGCATTTTTTTATTAATAAATAAATGTGTTTTATGTAAAAATATTATTAGACCTATTGTTATTATTCAGAAATAATATATTTTAAAATGATTCACAAAAAAATATGCATGAAATAATAGATTTTGTTATGCGGTAATATCCGCCCTCAGTCATAGAGTCGAACACGACAAGACTTATGACTGATGCGGTTAAAGCCGCAAGCCTGGTCCGAGGCCGAGGGCTCCATCTTGCTTGTCATTCCTAATAGGACCATAAAATGGCGTAGCATTGAAAGTGTTATAAATAAAGGAAACATACGTAATGTTGCCATATTGCCTATCTTGCCCCTTCCCTCACTGTTACATTTCATACTGCAATGTTGCACAATTTAATGGGCGTCCATCTTATTTTTTCATAAGGAGGGCTGGTCTGTCAAGGCATCCAATCCCCTAGTCGCAACCCTGTCATGCCTTAGTGTACGTATTATAAATTCTAAACACTCCCCTCGCCTGTTGGTTAATTAAAATTTATACTCTTAAATTATTTAACTTTTATGTTTTTTATACTCAAGTTTTTCTCTCTTCTGAAAATTAAGGTTTTTAACATATGACATTTTCCATGAACGCCAATGATTTATTTTATTTATATAAAATATGGCATCCTGGAAATCTGCTAACAGGTTGTTTACAGCTTATTTCATTATTTAATTTATTTAACATTTTGAATTGTAAAATTGCTTACTTTTTTTGTAAATCAAAATGGTGTAAACGTTATTGTTTAAATGGAAAAAGAACAAGAATCTCAGTTGTTGTGTTAGTTGGACGAAACGTACAACAATTCCGAAGACTCTGGTGGATCCAGTATACATGATGATGACTGGAATTCTGAAATCTGCCCAGACACGG
>JAGFPH010000076.1:564079-575471 GCA_018207615.1 Philaenus spumarius
TGTTATTATTATTACATATTTCTTACCAACAGCAACAGTCTTGACATAGTCGTCATCGCCAGCTTCTCTAAACACAGTAAATTCTTTTCCAGACTGATCGCCGAGCAAGTTGATTACATCTTGACAACATTTAAAAGGAAGTTGATTCATGGTTTTCAGGCGATGGTCACTACTCGCACAAATCATACCTCCAACTTCTGGAACTTTAAGCCTCAGGTACCTGAAATAGTATATTGTCTACTTGTATATTCAACTCAAAATTTCAACTTGTATGTTTTAACTCCTTTTTTAAAATGTGGATGCCTTGTTTACAAAATCTAGGAAAACCCTCGGAAAAAATAGTGTAGCAAACACAGAATCTGAGTTAAATACTCATAGGAATAGGAGATATTTAGATAAGCACAAAGATAATATATATCAATTTTATATATTTATATCAATGTTTATATATGTAAATTATAATTTAATTAATAATTTAGTATTATTCTGTATTGTGATTTGTATGATATGTTTTGTTTGCCTATCAGTTTTTCTTTTTGTTAACAATAAATACTAAATACACATTTACTCATCAATGACCCACATTTACAAAATTACGACAAGGGCTGTTATCTTGAACATTTATAGCAATTGTTATGTATTACTTAACTTTCTAAATTGCCTACCATTTAATATTTTACTCTATTTGTATGACTATTTAATTTTTGTTTGAGAGATTTTTTCTTGAACAATTTTGATTTTAACTTGTTTAGTTTAAAATAGATCTGCATATTTATTTATTATTTTGAAACTTTATTTATTTAAATTTAATTTACTTTAACTTTTAAAACTATGTTTAAATATTTATTTATATAGGTTTACCAATCTTTCTCTTCTTCCAACGGCTGACCTCGCTCTGATTCTTTCTCTCACCATTCTGCTGACTGTGATTTTATTTTATCAGAGGATCTTTCTTGTAACTTAGTATATTAAATAAATTATTAATATTTTTTGTATCTAGAGATAAAGGCCTGTGTAAACATTCAGTGAACTGTACATCATATTAATAAATGACTGTCTGGAATGTAAGGAGATATTTCCCACCATGCCAATAATAAGAGCTAGTCTGAGGTTTATTTAAGTTATTTGTTTAAATTTAAAAATGACTTCTCTTAAAATCATAAAGTGTTTCCTTTTTATGCCCTTCTGTAATATAAAATATAAATTCCAGTTAACTTATTAAGTTCTCTAACTCAAATATGATCATCATATGAAAGAACTGACATCGAAAAAGACTAAGTTTGTTCCAATAAAATGTTCCATTTACTTTAAGAACCCCTTACTTTTTAAATTCATGTAAACTTATTTTTTTAAAAGCTTTACTGACCAAGTCTCTGACTTATGTATTCATAGGCGTAACCAGGGGGGGGGGGTTATAACCCCCCCCCCATTGTAAAAAATATTAACACTTTGTTTACATTAAAAGAGTAACTTGTTTTCAACACCTATGCAAATGTCAAGCTACAATAAATTATTAATATATTACTGGCATTACCTTTGCTCGAATTGGGCACTGGCACTTTATTCTATATAGATGCAGTGTAGTGTATCAAAGTATAGTGTTCTAGAGGCAGCACACGGAGTTTTCGTCCGCCACGGATTATTTGCCGCCGCCATCATATCAACAGTGGCGCGAAGAGAGTATTAATTAGAGCAGGGGTCTCCAAACTACGGCCGGCGGGCCAAATGCAGCCCGCGAAAGGATTTGGTCCGACCCGCAGACACCAATAAAAGTTTTGTTTTAGATATTGAGAGTGTGCAATGCTGTTAAAAGTGCAGGAGGGGGGAAACCAATGGTGTTACACCACTGCATTGTTCAACAACAAGCACTGTGTGGAAAAACCCTTGACGTGTCAGAAATAATGGAAGTAGTGGTAAAAACTGTAAATTACATCAGATCACATTCTCTTAAACACAGACAGTTTAAGAACTTTTTGTCAGAAATAGAAAGTCAGTACCCAGACATCCCATATCATTGTGAGGTGCATTGGCTAAGCAGAGGAAAGGTGCTTATGAAGTTTTTTGAGCTACGCCAAGAAATTGACATTTTTATGATTGAACAGGGAAAGCCAGTAGAAGAGCTTTCGAGTGATCAGTGTCTATGGAAACTTGCATTTCTTGTTGATATTACCACAAATATTAATATTTTAAATTTGAAACTTTAAGGAAAGAGTTCGTTTGTAAACGATTTGTTTCAACACGTGAAATCTTTCAGATTGAAACTAGTACTTTTTGAAAAACAAGTGGGAAAAACAGTTTTGGACCACTTTGAAGCTTGCAAAAACTTTGCTAGTGAAACAAGTGTGCTGTTTCCATCTCAATATGCAGCACAAGCTATTTCAAAACTATGTGAGGAGTTTTAAACTCGCTTTTCAGACTTTGATGAAGCAACATCAGAAAAGATCACTATTACAAAATCCATTTAAATTTAAATATAAAGTTGAAGATGCTCCTACAGAACTTCAGTTCGAGTTTATTGATCTTATGTCAAATGAAAACTTAAAAGAATACTTCTCCGAATGTTACAAAAATTAAGATCTTCGTCCTTTTTACAGGTATGTAACTAAGTTCTAATAATTCTTTTTTTTTAATACTTAAATTTAATTTAGGTTTTTATTCCAGGTCGTTAAGTGATGAGTTCAAAGCAATAAAAAGTTTTGCGAGAGAAATGATAACTATATTTGGTTCCACATATATTTGTGAGCAAACCTTTTCAAAGATGACACATGTGAAATCAAAATACAGGTCAATGTTGTCGGATAAGCACCTAAAAACTATGCTCATTATTGAAACTACAAATTTTAATCCAAAATGGACAGACATTGTGAATAAAAAACAGCTGCACACATCTCATTAAAAATGAAGACAGGATTTTCTTTTCAAAAAGGTTTGTGTTACATATTTTAAGTTTAAATGAATAAGTATGATTCTCCTGAGTGTTTTGTCTTTTTAAATTTTTTGCTTATTACTTTTTATTTAACTTTAACCAATACAAATGAATTATGTTGGTATAAAAAAGAGTTAAAAATCATAATATATAAGTTAGACTCAGAGACACTTAAAACTTATGTTTAAAAATTAATTAATTTGTATAAATAGACTGGAAATGTTTAAAAACACTGTTTCCAAGTGTCAAATTTTCCACCCTGGGGGGCAAGTCGCCCAGACCCTGTTGGCCCGCCATACCACCTCGAAATTTCAATACTGCCCTTGGATAAAATAGTTTGGAGACCCCTGAATTAGAGCATACACATTGGTCGAAAAAATAAAAGATCGGTTTGTTTACCGCTGACGGTAGCTGTGCAGCCGCTCGCTACCACTAAAATCAACAGATTTTCCACCGTCTCCGCCGAAACAATGGCGAACGTGACCAAATGCACTCCAATTTTCCTTATTTGTACTTTTTTCGTAGAATGCTATCCTTCAGCCTCGTGTGTAGTTCGTCATTGAAAATAACCGACGTTCTTAAATAATTGAAACATGTTTCTTCTAGTTCCTCAAATCAGTAAACACAGTGTAGAATGCTCCAAAATCTTCTCTTGTTTTATTTATTGATTGGATGAACCCAAATAAGTATATTGTTTTGCTTCCTTTTCAATCAACGATGGAATAACAATAAAACGAGAGTTGCTCTCTGTTCATATCGATAAATCATTAAAATAAGTAATATATTACATAACACACTTCGTGATTGATGAACTAGACACTTCAGTTTAATGAATCCCAATGAGGTTTTTTATGAGCGATGACGGTAACTAATCCGCAGCTGGCAAAAAAACGCCGTGTTCCAAGCCTATGGGGTTAGAGGCAGCGCACGGAAAGATACGGCGGGGGATGAGTCATGGTTGCTATTCTAAATTATTCTAAAATAGGCCTGAATCACAATTAGAAGTGGGAAATTATACATACCTACAGCATTTTAAAGTACTTTTGCGAAGCCTAAAACGAGTTATTTTGCATTTTAATTTTAAAAACATTTACTGTCGTCCTGGTTACGCCAATGTATGTAGACCTAATTGTACGTTTTATAACGGTACTAGGACAACATTTTATGTACTGTACAATTAGTTGAATTTTGACAGAAGCCTAATAATTTTGGAAGGCTTCTACCATTTCTAACCATTGATATTGTGGACTGTTGTATATATTTTACAACATATTAAAGAGTGAAAATTTATTTTAAAAAGCACCTGATGAGGAGTTTCTACTTAGTGTGGTCAAAAATATGATTGTAGAGAATATACAAACCAAATCTTGAACAATGTATATTAATAAATTTGTAAATGTAAACTCACTTGTTGCAATGAAATATGTGTTCTCCTGGACTTGCAGTGAGGATGCTCAGAGGTGACTCTTTAACAGCTACTGCAGGACCTACTTCCGCGTTGTGGAAAAGTCTATCTCCGTCTTGGTTTAAAAACGTCATATTGATACTAACTCCATCAGCTGCTCCACAACCAGAGTCGCGGAGTATCTGTTGAGCTTGAATCATATTCTCGGCTGATAGTAAAGCTCTCGTTAGGAAGTATCGAGCTGAACAAAGGAAAGAAGATGTAACACTTATCTTATACTAACTAATTGATAGCCAGATATTAACCTACATACGATATATTACAAAGTGAACCAAAAGTAGGTATACAGTTACATATATTTACATTTAATTACAAATATAGTTATATATTTAATCTCGTATTGATGCATTCATGCAACCTGTTGCCGACACTCTCACACACAGTGCGTCACAAATTCCGGTTAGAACGAATTTCCTCAAACGCATCATTCTTCAACTGTGGTACTGTGGCAGGTTTTCTGGAATAAACCATATCCTTCATTACTCCCCAGAAGAAGAAATCGATAGGAGTTAAGTCCGGGGAACGAGGTGGCCATTCAATGCTCCCCCGTCGCCTAATCCAATACTGCGGGAATGCCTCGTTCAAGTATCCACGGACCGCCAAAGAAAAATGCGGTATGGTCCTGTTGAAAGAACGATTCCACGAAGTCGGGCCGTGTTTGCAGTTGTGGTACTACAACACCGGTCAACATGTCCAGTTCCTTGGGGTCATCAACGGTGTCATCGAAAAATACAGGACAAACGACTCCATCGGAGGATATGCTACCCCACCTGTGACGCCTCGCTGATTCAATTGCGTGGTCACAATGGAATGTCAGGTTTTCGTCGGCCCAGAACACACAGTTATCATCCTCCAGATGGCCATGCAACAGTGTGCGGCGGTACGGCTTAAGGTACATATGGTGTGTCAGACGTTGTAATGATATCCTCGGGATACTCAGCTCCAGAGACGCACGTCGCGTGGACTTGTTTGGGCTGTTTACGAATGTGAGGGCTACTTTCGTCTTGTTTCCTCTGTTAACGTCGTACGCGGTCGTCCAGACTTCGGTGCATTGGCGACGGAACTCGTGACCTCAAACTTGTCTTTGATGAAGTAAATCATAAGACGTGACGGCTCGGAGGAATGAATTTAATCTTCCCACACCCTACGCACTGTCTCTGCATTTTCATACTTCCAGTAAATCGTATATGTCCACCGACGTCACTCAGACTTCCAGGCATCGTTTATGCTAAAAAAGAGATTAAATTGAAATGGACTATAAGCTACATGCAATGACGAATAAACGAACAACAATTAATTAATCAGATATGTTTAAAATAGCTGATCAACTTTAAAATCTTTCAAATAATAAATTGTCACATACTTTTAACATTTTACTCTAGAAAGAAAAGAAAAGACACAATCAATTATGTACGTAAACTGTATACCTACTTTTGGTCCAAACTGTATATTAGGCCTATATACGAAATAACAAAATAATCACTAAACAAAAGCATAACTTCAGGCAACCTTAAAGGTAATTTAGAATGCTGATAAATGTTTAGGCTACTATAATAAGACCACGAGGATTTACAAAGTAGAGCGCATAACAGAGTACTCACGTGTTTTCCCAGGTACTAATGTTTTAGCACTGACAATATTAACAGAAAATACAAGTCCATGATGGTTATAAGACATAGTAAACCCGGGAAGATGTCCAGCATAGCAAAGCGAAGTGAACCGTTCTTCCTTGACCTTCCAACGACCTTGAGGTGAATCGTCTATAATATGAGCCGACACAAAGTAAATGTGGTTCAAAACTTCAGCCAACGCGTCTTCTGTATGGCCAAGTATTTCCTGAAATCAAGTTTAGTTTTACAATTTTACGGTGCCCACAAATTTTACCAAGACAAACAAAATCTATAACAATAAGGGATTGTGGTTAAATTATTAACAACTCGTTTGTTTTTATCGTATGTTTGATTGTAATTTTTAAATCATAATAATTACGCAACACTGGCATAGATGTGCAAAATTGTGGATTCACTTCAATAAACAACTCCACCAAATTGACTTATATGGTCAGACATAAGTATGACAGAAAGTATGATGATTGTGTAGTTGTTTGTGATAACTAACAATATAGGCCTACACTTTAAAAGAAAACATTTGTCCAATTTAAATTTACTGCACTACCTGAACTAATTTGATGAAGTGCTCCTTAAATGTAGGTAGATTCAGAATTAGTTCAACCCAACCCTAAACGAAAAAATAATTTACACGTTATTCTGTAGTAAAAATACGTTAAGGAGGATTTACACCAAAATGATATGTATAACGTATAACATTGTTATTAGCAAAATGTTTAACATTTTTACGTCTACTGTTTACACCGGTCAATAGCGAAATGTTAGTAACATTGCTAATAACCATGTTTTGAACAAAAATGTTGAAAACGTTCCATCTGGTTGTCTGAATAGGAAATATCTAATGTTATTAGCAATGTTATTGATATATGTTATATAAATGTAACAAAAAGGATACAGCTCCCACTCCTTTTAATTCAGTTCAGTTCAGCTATGGCCTCACACGAGGATGTTGCTGTTATAGCCACAAGTATTGTCTGTATTGTGATAATCGGTGGCGCAAAGAAAAGAAAAAGAAACGCATGTGGGTTCCTCCTTATCTTGAAGCTAGGAACAAAGTGGGATTCAAATTTTACAAGATTAAAAAAAGATGTAGTGACCCCTTTTTGACCACTCCATTCTTAACTTGGCAAAGAAATTAGAGACTATGGAAAATTAAACAAAGCACTACACAACTGCACTATTTCGATCAAGTGTCGATTGAAAACTAATCTTCGCCTATTCCCACCACTGAGTTAATATCCCCTCCTTCAACTAAAATGTTATTAGTAATGTTAAAAATTTCAATACTAGTACAAAACGAGTTAATAACATTGTGTTTCTAACATTTTTTGATCTGGAAGGCTCCCAGAGCGATCGAAACATGTATGTTATTTTCAATGTTATTCACAATATGATTAACCTGTTACAAAAAAAAATAACAATGTTAATCGCAAATGTTATAAGCAAAAATGTTTCAAACATTTTTAACGGATTGGTATAAATGGATCAAATGTTATTAGCAAAAATTTTATTGGCAAATCATTTGTGTTTAACATGTTAAAAACACGTGTTATTAGCGAAGTTATATCTGGTGTAAATCCACCTTTGGTATATTTAAACATAATATTCAAAATAATTGATTCGGAGAATTAAACATTAAACTGTATTAGTGGCAAAGTATTACTAGAAAGAAATAAATTGATAGAAATAATAATATTATTTTTTTATGTTAAATGAAGTCAATGTTAACTCACCCAACGTCGTGCACGTCAATATTCGTGACACGACAGTGCGTATTGAACTTTAACGATCTCCAAGCGGAGTGAATATGTGTGTTGTTTATATGTTGTGTTCATAATAATTTTATATAACCTGATGATGGACAGTTAGGTCCGAAATTGCAATAATAGTTTTTTAGATAAAACCAACAAGGCTCATTGACGTGAGTAAAAAATCACTTATAATTAATATTACATTTTTAAAGTTCGAGGTTCATATTTGTATAGTACTATGAAAATACCTACATGACCAGGAGTGTTACAACATGCTGTAGAGCATCCATTGGTGGAATCGGAAGAGTTCTTTTTTAGTGAATTCGGTAGGATGTCGTCTAAATGTAATAAGAACAACTGAAAACAACAAAACATTTATAAATATGGTATTAAATTTTTAAGAAAACAGTATTATAAGAACAAAGTGTTTTTTAATAGAATCAAAGATCATTTTCGACCATAAAAACATTTCGCACGTCCAACACTTTTGTTTATAGTATGCGGCATATATCAATTTCAGATTTTAAGTTTAGATAAATAATATCAAAGTCTAATATAACTAACTTTCAAAATATATATATATATATATAAATTGGTTTGAACTCATTTGAACAGTTCTTGTATACTTCTTTTAGTTTTCAGGAGCACACATAAGTTTATTCAAATAATCCTGCTGTTCCTTTAAAATATGTATGAAATATCATGAAAGACTTGTGTACTGGACAAGTATAAACAAATTAAGAATCTTTAGGTATTTTCAGGCGCGTAGCTAGACCTTCAGTGGCCCTGGGGCAGAAAGTAAATTCGGGCCTATTATATACTATATATTTCAGGTTTTTTCAGAAACACATTTTCCGTAGGAGACGTCCGATTGAGTAGGTCGATGTCATCGGCTACAATCAAAACTGCCTCGTACTGGGAAGCTGTTGATTTTGCGGTGCTAACTATATAGCATATCAGCATCTTCTTCAGGTTGGTTGGTGCTTATGTTGGCAGCTTCCAGCTCATTCCTGAGGAGTGAGACGAACCGTTTTTTATAGCTCTCATTTAACATGAACTTGACGTGTCACGTTTACCGTCATTTTGTCAAATATGACATCCTCCTCCCTCTTTCAAGGCTTGCTTTCTTTAAAGTTTCCAATCCTCTTTTCTTCACAGTAACAGTAACTCCTTCTTCTAAACTCTTCCCACATATAAAACACTCACTGTCTGACGTCACTTAGCTTGTAGAAGCCATTGTTCACACATGTACCAACCAACCCACACTACGGTCACTTTAAACACTCAAATCCAAGACTCTGTTAGGTACGTAGTAGACTCAGAACGATCCAAACAGCCACCACAATATACTAGTAATCTAATTAAGTCAAAGTTATAAAGTAAGTAAATAATAAGTAATAAAGGTTGCTTTTGCAGATGGTCTTTTCATTGCCCTCTGTAGAATGGCTTTATACCCGATACGGGTTCCCTCGAGGAAGAGTCTTGTCCCAATTGAATACCTTACAGCACAAACATTAGGCAGAACACATAGGAAACGTATATACATATATATGTCATTTATATTTTATTATTATCAATACTAAGTCACATAAGTTTGATGAAAATTAGAGGAATGAACCCTATAACAATCTTGGGCCAAAATGACAAAACTTACATTTTTCTTTAAATTTACCCACACTCTTCATAATTTGACGTTAAAAAAAATGTTTGAAGCTTGAATTTTATAGGTAATTTAATGTTCTAAACTTTTATGAAAGCTACTTTTCTCTAAAACGAATTCTTCATTGCGTTTTCGTGAGTCAAAGTGGCCAGAAAGTTAAAATTTTGCCAAACTTGAGATTTTACCCCTATTACGCTGCCTCATATCTCGGTAACGGTTGGGCATATAAAAAAACTCAAGGAAGCAAATTTGTTGGAATTTTCGGGGGGGGGGTGGGGGAATTTGTTGGTTTTTAATAGGTAGTTATAACGGTATGTGCGGAAATGTGCAGGAAATATGTTATAGGCCAACAACTAAAAAAAAAATGCCAAATTTTACAGTTTTCGCGTATAACAAAAGTTGACGAAAACTTGGATGATTCATTACTACCTTATGGTCCCTAACAACATATAAATACTTCAGGACTATCGGATCTTTTGTAGGCTAGACGGGGTTTTGAGTCTCTTTTCACTGGACTTAGTCTGAGATACCGTAATATTTGTACATTACTGAGGCCTTTGATTACTCAGTGTTATACAAACTGGTAGAAGCCATGTAGGAAACTGTCTCAAACCTGTGAGGCAGCTGTAACAAGGCCAGTTCTTGTTTGAATTGATTTACAAGTAAGCAAGTAATTGGAGCTCAATACATAGTAACTAGGCTACCTTGCGTGTAATTACCTTGGTTTTTACAATTGTTTGCTCGTTTGGCGTCATTTGTATTGTGATAAAAATACGCGACGCGACGCGACGCTCAGTGTGGCAAAAACTCATAATTCATGTTTTTATCATAACTAATTACGTAAGTTGCATTAAAAGGTATTAAATAATGTTAATTTAAGAGAACATTGTCCATGATATATTGAAGTATAAACTACTTTATGTGCTTGCTCCTCGTCTAAAAATTGCGGGCGGTGAATCGGATTTTACCGTCACTATCTATTCCGTCACCCTCTACTATATAATATAGTATAGTATAATATATACTAGCAGAGTATATAGTTTACTTGGTAATACCTCTGAAATGGACATTGTGCTTCCTCATTTCATAAATTGAGTTTTTATTCAATATTTTTCATACTTTTGAAGTGTAAATCAGAATATCGCCATAGAAGTTTACCCTTCTCCCGTATGGTCTAAAGCACACCAGTATTTTTAAATTTGTTTATTGTAGACTGTATTTTTTTAATAAAAATCAATCTAGTGATTCATATAAATACAAGACATTCTTAAATACTTTGCACATAATTTGATAATAAAAATCAGTTTCTTTATATTAAGAAAAAAAGAGTCTTTATATATAATACGTGAAGCCGTTTTTTGTAAACACAACTCCTCCCTTATTTCTGGACCAATTTTAATGTTTGAGGTTTCAAAAAATTCGTCTCATTTCGTAGTTTTGCAATAAGGTTTTAGATGTCAAAAATTCTTATCCTTAATGGCGTGAGCTAATCTCAAAAGTCGGGTTTTCCCCATAAGATTAACATGGAAAATATTTAAAACCCATTTCTATACAAAACAGCAGTTTATAATAAGAAATAAACTAATCCAGCTGATTTAGTGGATGTAAATAACGATGATTACAGTATTCAGAAGGTTATAAAAACATTTTAATACAAAACAGCTGTTTATAATAAGAAACTAACTAATACAGCTCTGCTTTTAGGCCAGTCGGTAAAGGTCAATTTAGACCAAAAGTACCAGTAATTTGCAATACGGCTGAATTTTTTTTATAAGTACATTAAAGTATGTAGATTAACATAAAAAAAAGGTTACCAGTCTATCGATTTCCCAAAGTCGAAAAAAAATCGATTATCATTTTTTTTTTCGATTATCCTTAATATTTCGAGCTGGGATGAAGATAGAGGAAAATAAAAAATACCACCGTGTAGGGGAGGTATTTTTTTAACAAAAAAGGTCATAT
>JAGFPH010000076.1:575481-587916 GCA_018207615.1 Philaenus spumarius
TTTGAACATTTAACATTATTTACCATCTTAGTTTTGAGGTTATTATTAATCCTACACTTTTATTATAAATAAAACATAACATATGTTTTTAGAAGGTCGCACCGGGGGTTGGCGTGCGGAGCACGCAGGGGTCTCCCCTAGTTATTATTAATTCACTACTCATCTGAGTCTAACGCAATCTAGGTGGCAGTAGTACCACGGATACTTTCTACATACATTCTTGCCGTATCAGAACAAACAGCTTTAAACTTGGAACTATTCATTTCAAATCCACTTGAAATTGTTATCAGGATTGTATGTATATTTTTTGTATGAGCTCCAAAACAACGTAAGGGTAACATACAAATTTTTATTTTGAGCAATATACAAGAACGTTTGTTAAAAATATAAATTTGAAGCTACAATGTAATATAAAAATTTCCAAGGGGAGCCGTCTCTTAAAAGTTTACTTACTTTTAGAACAAAATTAAAATTTACTTTTTATGATTAGGTGTATTTAATAGTACTAAAATAATTTAATTAAACCATATTTAATTGAAAATTTACCAGAAATGTACTTATTAACATACCTGAAGACTTTGAATCCATTTTTGTAACTATACCTAACAAAACAAGTAGGCTACAACAGTTTTGAAAATTATTTAACAAACTAGCATTAACCACAGCCGTAACTGATCAGTTTTTAGAAGCGGCCTGGGGGAAAATAGAAAGCGATTGTCTGTTGGCGGTTTTCCAAACGAAAACAGCTGTTTATAAAGATTAAAAAAATCGGTTGTCGGTGATTCTAAGTACATTTTTATATTATTTTTACTTTATGCCAGGTATTCGGGATTTTGCCACACTGTGCGACGTTTTGAGATTACAAAATAAACTCTCGGTATCAAAAGTAAAAATCAAAATGTAACATACGTAATCTAAATAAAACCCTAACCTAAAATACAATAAAATGAAGAATCAAATCATAAGATTAAAACTGAAAAAACGTATTAACCAAATTCAAACTAAAATGAAAGAACACACGTGACACAGATACAAACACATACAGATAATTTTATTATTAGTTATTCGGACATTTGCAATTATTTGTGTGTTAAAAAATCAATACACAACGTTTCGGGAATATAAATCAACTCCCATTATCAAGTGACTAACAACTAAGGGAACATAAACCTAGAGATCTAGGCGTATGTAAGGAAAATAAGTAAAGCTAATACCACTAACCTTACTTAACCATCTACATAGTATATCTCAGAGCTGAAACTGAGAAGTCATAAAACACAACAATACAAACACAGAAAAGCACAAACACACACCTGAAGGCAAACCACGTGTTTACAGACCGGAGTCAGACAAACAACTGGCCCTGTGCCGAGGGAGTGGCAGCCAGCTAGGGGAGTGGCCTATTGTACATTTAAGTTTAGTTTCCTAGCCCTCGACCGAGTTAAGACCCCAAGGGGAGAATCGACAAATAAAAGTTCAGCTTGTTTTTTAGTACTAGGGATGTTATAATCTAATTTATATTTATACCACCTCAAGATGAAGCACAACCAGTCGACCGTACTAATTACCCTTACCCTTGATCTATTGTGCGAGATTGGGGATGTGCACTAGTCGTCGGCCTTTGTTGGTGGGTCATTGCTGATTGTACCAATGTCATTATGCAAACATTTTTAATTAAAAGAAAAGCTTAAAAAATTGATAAATATTCGCACGGATCAGCAGCTAGTTATTTTATTATTTCTAAAAAAAAATGATTTTGTTTATGTTCCTTTTTGCCATTTGTCTGGAGAAAAATTACAAAACTATTTAACATGAAACTCATGAATTTAGTTTTGTGTTGTAAAACTGACCTTGTGAAACGGCACTCGAGCTCCGTCAGCAGTACCCTCTATTTCTCTAACGTACTGGGGGAAATTTTCTTTACAACATGCTAAAGTCCTATCGTAGACGTCTCTACCTTCTTTGGTCTCATAAAGAGGGAGGTAAACCTTGTTCAGCGGACCAGAGACGGCGAGGAAGCTGTGGATCAGTCCGCTAAATGTTCTCCCCTGAAAAATTTACAATTAGGAATTAGAATACTCTGAACCAAGAGAAGGAGTTTAGTCATCAACGATCACTAGTCGTCTATAACTGCAATCGCATATATTTGTGTTTTGGTCTATTTGAAATTTTCTCATTTAAAAATGCGGTAGGATTATCTCAGGAAAACTAATTGGGGGAGAGTGGGGCAATACCGTGCACTTAAACGTTTTTATTTTTATATTTAATTTGGAAACTCAAGTAAAGCAGGAAATCGTCTCATTTTGTGGAAAATTTTATTTTCGCAAATTCTTGGCACCAAGTTTGAAATATCTAACCAATTTATATTGTTAAACCCATTTCATACAAATTTTACACTGCACGGTATTGCCCCAAGGGCTGGGGGTAATACCGTGCACCATAAAGGGGCAATACCGTGCACCATAAAGGGGCAATACCGTGCAACATTGTTAACGTCAAATAATGATTGAAAATAAAACAAAAATTCAAAATTTAGCAACACATTTTATTTTAAGATTGAAATAAGTAGAATGTAGTGAATTATCTTATATAAAATTATAGAAAAAAATCTTAAGTCCTCTTCTTGAAGGAAATACACTAAACAAAAAATGTAGAATATTTCAGTTTTGAGTGACTTTTATCTGATTGAATTATGGCATCTCACTCATTTACAATTCGTTCATGTTCATGTTGCCCTGGGGTCTTGTAAAGGTATTAAGTTAAAAGTAAATCCGAAATGGGGTAATACCGTGAACTTATTTTTTCAAGTGTGACAAATCTGTAGTTTTGCCACTAATTCCTCTGCATTATGGTTTAAAAAAATAACAATTGTTAATTTTAAAAAGTTAGTTTGTCTAAAGTCTAAACAATGCTTTATTAGTATTGAGAGCGTTTTCATCTGTTCAAAACGTTTCCATAAAAAAATACCTTCCGCTCAGATAGGGTTTTTTTAGAACTTCATGCCCCTTCCAACTTTTAAACTGTTAGTCGTATAAAAAAACACCAAGAACAAAAAAGTCTTAAAATAACTTGTAAAATCCAAAATCATCATAAAATAAAGGATGTTAAATAAAATGTTTCAGATTTATAATTTCCAAGGTACCAATGGTGGCCCATTTGAAAGGACACTGTAGGCCTATATTTGGCAATTTAGTTTTCTTAAAATCTGTAAAGTATGGTAGAAGAATTGGGTAGAATTAAAATATCCTAACGTTTATCTTAATAGCCACTTTCAGCAAACGAATTAAATTTACACATTTTTGTTAGATGCCACACAATGTTTTTCTTCTTATTGTTGTTCTACTTATTTTCGAGGCTTTTATTTGGTGTATGGATTTGTAAGATTTCTACAGTACAAATATATTTTAAAACACAAACTTTATATTTTGTTATTTAGAAATTGGGTATTACGATGACATATACAAGTGCCGCAACAAACTCACCACATCGAATCCGACTTCGTAGTGCGTGCCTCTGCAGTAGATTACCGGGATGCAATTTCTTCTTCCAATTTTCTCGCTGACAGGCATCCTGCAGATGTAGAGTTGGAGTCTAGAAAGACTGTAAACTGCCGGAACCGACGGACAAGTAAGTCTAATGCTATTAAGAGCTTTGTCAGGCCATACACTTAACAGGCTTCAAGCTCAATGGTGTCACAAAAAGTAGATAAACTAGTTATCTGTAAAAGATAACACAATAGACTATCACTGTAGTACATGTTGTATAAGGCTTTGCATTCATTATTTACTTTAATTAACTTGCACCTACACAATAACATTTCTCTAGGTATGAATTATTTTGTAAAAAAACCAAATGGTGGCTAGACAGAAAACGGAGCATTTTTTGGCCTGTTTTTATTGGAACTTTTCATCTTATTTTGATGTGGGGAATCACGCCCTGAATTCTTGGAACACTGTATATCACAAACGAACTAGGAAGTAAACACTCAACTCTTCTTCCCACTCCAATGTCGCTTAATAACTTCTTATGTTGATCCAGATATACTAAAAAGTCTAATACAAATTTAAATTAAAACTTTTTCTATCAAATCATTTGGCTCACTGTTTTAGTCAATATTATCGTCCTAAAAAATGTGTGAAAATTAGTGCGTTAAAATTTTGTTGAGTTGTAAATACCTAAATCTAAAAACAATTGCTTCATCGTTCGATCAGTTAGCCAGTAAAATCTACCATAAATAAAGTTAACCACGATAGTTACTGAGATACAATTTTGTTGAAATAATGTAAAACCCAAAATTACCTTAATAGCCTAGCCTACACCCACAATTAAATATCTATTTACGCTACTAAAAAGTGCCTAATTTTTCTTGGAAATATAAAATCTAAAATATCAAGGTGGATCTAACAGTATCAATGAACCTTTACCTTGAATATAAATTATATAACTATTGCTAGCTATGTTATATAAATCTACATCCGCATAAAAGCTATGTCCGTATAAAAGATACATATCCTTAATATGTAATTCTGTAAATATATATTTCTCGCTTTATATTTAAAATACATGATTCCAAACGAGAGCTCGAAATCACATTTTTAAGAGTAAATAATTAATATTTATGTAAGTAGGCATTATTTCATATATTTCTTAAAGTCGCCTTCAAATCAGATATCTGTAAACTCTACAATAACGAATAAGTAAATAAGTGTTGTGCCGGTACTTACATGTTAAAAAGACATTCTTACGTAGTATGTTGGATGATTTGTTGGTAAACAACTGTCGGCTGCTTCCGCGTATTCTTGCTGATATGAAGCTGCAAATGGTGACCTTAAACTCTCAAAACGTAGGTGGGGGAGATACTTGTTGTGTAATTAACAAATTATGCCGACTGCTATTCCTAGACCTTCATAACAGTCATACATTCAAGTTCCAAAAATTCAAGGTTTAATGTTTAACAGTTGTTTACAAACTACTAACTAAATATTGTATTGTGCACTTATTTCCAATCTTACTGTCCGATCTTTGTGGCAGTCTCTGAGCCATCGTTTTTTTATATTTTTAGATCTGACGTACACAAATATGAGTTTGTATTCATATATGAGAACTATTTGCATTTCTACAACACAATTACTTCCTTTCCGATCTTTATGGAAATCGCTGAGATCATAGTTTATTTTCATTTTTGAGACGTGAATACATAATTTTAAGTTTCTCTTAATATAAAAATGATTTCCATCCTAACTGCAATATCTTTTTGGAAATCGCTGAGACCATAGTTCTTTTTTTATTTTTGAGAAGTGAAACAGATAAATCTCAGTTTCTTTTCCAATATGGAAATGATTTCCTTCCTAACTTTTTTGATCTTTGTAGAAATCGCTGAGGTCATAGTCTATTTTCTTTTTTTGAGAAGTGGCATTTATACATACATTACAGTTTCTCTTTAAATATGTAAATTTTCCTTTTTATCTACCTAATCTTTATGGAAATCGCTGGGACCATAGTAGGCCTATATTTTCTTATTTTAGAAGAAACATTCATAACTTTAAGTTTCTTTTCCAATATGGAAATTATTTCCTTCCTAACTGCGCGATGTTTATGTTAGTCACTGAGGTGTTAGTTTATTTTTATTTTGAAAAGTGGCATATATAAATTTGAATATCTATTCCAATATGGAATTATTTCCTTTCTAACTCCCCGGTCTTTTTGGAAATCGTTGAGACCAAAGTTTGTTTTAATTTTTTTAGAAGTGACATACATTAATAAATTTGAGTTTAATCCAACATGGAAATTATTTCCTTTATAACTGCCCGATCTTTATGGAAATCGCTGACGCCAAAAGTTTATTTTCTTTTTTAGAAGTGGCATACATAAATTTGAATTTCTTTTCCAATATTTCAATTATTTCATTTCGAAATGCCAGATCTTTATGGAAATCGTTGATACCATAGTTTTTTTTTAGAGGTGACTTAAATTTGAGTTTCTCTTCCAGTATGGAAATATATCTTTTCTTACTAACAGATCTTTATTTAAATCGCAGAGGACATAGTTTATTTTCTTTTTTGGGAAGTGACATACATTAATTAGAGTTTCTATTCCTATATGGAAATTATTTCATTTCTATCTACCCAATCTTTATGGAAATCACTGTGACCAACGTTTACTAAAAGTTGTTTAGAAATGACATACATAAATTTTAGTTTTCCTCTAATATGGAAATTATTTTCTTTATAACTGAACGATCTTTATGGAAATCGCTGAGGCCATTTATTTAGTTTATTTTAATTTTTTAAATGTTACATACAATAATTTCAGTTTTGCTCCAATATGTAAATTATTTCCTTTGTAACTTCCCGATCTTTATAGAAATCGTTGAGGCCAAATGTTTTATTATCATATTTTAATAGTGACATACATACTTAAATTTGAGTTTCTCTTCCAATATGGAAATCCGCTTTTTTTAGTTTATTTGTTAAATCGTGACGTCCCTATCCTGAGGTAAATCATGAGTTTAAATTAAGTACAGTATATGTCCAGGTACGCTACCTTGAGGCACTCCAGCTTTGATGTTCCTTACTCCTGAATATTCTGAAGTCATCCGAACTCTAAAAGATCTTTTCAGAGATCTAGCTGCTTTCCACAAAGAGTAGTCACTGACTTTATCGTACGACAAATTACCATGAAATTACTAAAAGTTTCGTTCTTTATTTCAGTTATCATAGTTTTCAATTCCCTATTTAACCGGTTAAACACATTTTTGGAAAGAGGTGTTCGTGATTCTTGCCATCTTCGTCTTGCCTTTCTTTTTCCTCGAATTTTGATAAGATTAATTTCTCTGGGTTTCCCTTCGACTTTTGGCGTGTTTTCCCAAGCCGATAATTGGATGTTAGCAATTAGATTTTGAAGCTCAATTTCCAGTTTTTCTACTGTTATAAGAGGCGTTTTAAGATTGATTCTGCCATCTAAATCTTTTTTAAATTCATCCCAGTTGATATGAATGTTTACCAGAGTTGATGATTTTTGTTTCCTTGTAACCGTTTGACTGACAGTAAGTATGATGGGCGTATGGTCAGATGAAAGCTCCTCAGTTGCCTCAATGTCTGTATAATAGCTAGTAATTCCTTTCAAAATGAAGAAATCTATTAGGTCTGGAATTTTATAATTTTTAGTCGGCCAGTATGTAGGTGTGCTTTTTGACTGAAATTCACACCGATTACTTATCGCAGCCTCATACAGTTCTTTTCAGCTGTTTGATATTAACCTAAAACTCCACACATATTGAATCACAGCCCACAATAAAGTGGTTACCTATCCCTTGACAAAATGCTTCAAATTGAGTACTTTGTATTATATGTCTAGGTTGGCAGTATACAACTGCCACATCCTTATACTATTAGTTATGATTCTAATTAAGGTAGCTTGAATTTCATTTGTCTCATATTTAATATCTTCGTAATGACTAATGTGTTCCTTGATAATGACAGCAGTTCCACCACGCGATTTATTACTAGGATGAACAGTATTATTTATCTGGTAGCCTTTTATTTTAATATAACATTCTTTAGTGAATTGGGTCTCTGAAATAAGCATATATAAATTGTATGGCTTTCAAGTAATATTTAAAACTCATTTGTGTTTCAAGAGGCCGTTTGAGTTCCAGGCTGCTATTTCAAAGTCTACATCACCATTATTTTCGTTTCCCAACTAAAGGCTTGTCATTAATTAATTTTCTAAAACCACTTTATAATTTAGTGAGCCTGTCTAGTACCTTTTCGTTTAACATTTCTTGTTGGTCGATCTTTTTAAGTAATTTTTGAAGAAGCTGATTAGTTGTTGTCATATAGTTTTTCTTGCCTTATTTTTAAGAAGCGACATTCATAAATTGGAGTTTCTTTTCCAATATATAAATTACTTTGTTTCTAAATGCCTGCCAGATCTTTATGGAAATCGCTGAGACCATAGTTTTTTTTTATTTTTAGAAGTGTCATACTTAAATTTAAGATTATCTTCCAATATGGAAATGATATCCTTTCTAACTTCCCGATTTTTTGTTTAAATTTCTGAGACCTTAACTTATTTTCTTTTTTGAGAAGTGGACATACTTTATAATATCTATTCCAATATGGAAATTATTTCCTTTCTATATCCCAGATATTTATGGAAATCACAGAGGCCAACGTTTATTTAATTTTTTTAGAAATGAGATACAGTGGAACCTCAATAAATCAAACATCAATAATTCGAAATCCTTGATAAATCGATTTTGTTTATTTTAAGTTTTTTTTTAAGTAAGTAAGTTTTATTCATCGCTTCTTTACAAAATCAACAGTATAAAAATATATATAAACTAAACACACTACATATTCTATCAAATAAAAATAAGTATACATACTTTACTTAAGTTCCCCTTGAACTTCCCTATCTTTTGAAATGTTAATTTTACCTCTACAAATCGAATAGTTCACGAGAAGCACCTTGATTAATCGAAGTTTTACGGTATTTTCCGTCGTTAAAGTACCTCTATGAATCAAAATCGTGCAACCGCAGCACCTCTACAAGTCGAAGTAAGGGCAAGAGACCCTCTATTAATCGAAGTTTTACGGTATTTTCCGTCGTTAAAGTACCTCTATGAATCAAAATCGTGCAACCGCCACACCTCTACAAGTCGAAGTAAGGGCAAGAGACCCTCAATTAATCGAAGTTGTATGAAATTTGTTAAGATTCAAAACATCGATACTGTATTTTACTGCATCTTATTTAGAAGGAAATACCAATCATTTATTCTCTCCAATTTCCGCTCCTGTTGCGATTAATCTCAGTCTTGGGCCAGCAGTAGAGTAGGTTCAATAAAGAAGCAGTTTGAAATTAAAACTGACTACTTCTTCCATTTTAAAGAACATATTATTAACCATTACAATATAGTACAGAAATTAATAGTAATGCACATTGTACAAAACACCGTATTTTAGAAGGCAATTAATTATCCTGATATTTATTGCTTACACTGAATTGAACCTCTATAAATCGAAAATTGGGGAGGATAAACCTTGATAAATCGATCCTTTATTACTCGAAATACTCTATAATTCGAAATTTCCCCGTTCCCCGTGAGATTCGATTTATTGAGGTTTCACTGTACATAAATTTGAGTTTATTCCAATGTGGAAAGTATTTCCTTTATAACTGCCCGATATTTATTGAAATCGCTGATTTCATAGTATATTTTCTTTTTAAGAAGTAACATAGGCGATACTTCTTTTTTGAGAAATGACATACCTACATAAATTTGATTTTTTTATTAAAATATGGAAATGGTTTCCTTTCGAACTTCCCGATCTTTATGTAAATCACTGAAGCCAAAGTTTATTTTCTTTTTTGAGAAGTGACATATATAAATTTGAATTTTATTCCAATGGTGGAAATTATTTCCTTTAAAACTGCCCGATCTTAATGGAAATCGCTAAGATAATTTTTTTTTTTTATAACTTCCAACAAAATTTATTGAAACAATAGCATTAAATATTGAATAATTTGTTTAAATATTGTAAAATAAATCAGTTTTTTGTACTAAAACATTGTTAAAACTAGATACAATTGATCTCATAATTGCGTACTACTTGGTATAAACACGTTCAATGATACGTTATTGCTGGTTCAGGATATTTTCATTCTCTTAGTTCAACGCAAAAAAGTCTAAAACTGTTCCGTATTTCAGATTTGAATGAAAAATGTTTTTGTCTCATAGGAATGATTCTTGAAATATATGGCAAGAATGATTCTTGATATATATATATTAATTTAATGTTAGGGAGTATATAAATATATATTTTCATCGTTTCAAGCCAATAATGTACAAGATCTGTCAAAAAGTCGTTTTAAATGCCTTCAAGGCAAATTCATGTAAAATCTGAAGAAAATTGAACCAGCCGTGTCAGTTTTTTATGGCCGAAATGCCGAACGGTCGATATAAAATTGGTAATAGGCCTACTCATAAAACGAAGAATTCAAGTGCCTTTTTACTACTTTTCTATTTTAGCGTATGTATAACCAATTTTATTTGTATGAAGGTTGCAAAGTAAGAGATTTCCTAATTATTATATTTATTTATTCCTGGTGTTTATTTGATTACTACATTTTTAAACACATCTTAACTAAGTTATATTTGGTTCGTATTATCAGTTTTTATTTTTACTACTTTTTTTATTTCCATTAAGAATTTTTTACAGGTTCTTTTAACATAAATGTTATAATATACCTTTAGTTTTATTGTATACCTACACCAGTTTTTTTTTAAGATGAATTTGTAGAGACACTGAAAGCAAAATTTAGACCCTATAACATTAGACACATTTTGATATTGAAAACATTTGAAAAAGTAAAAAAAAGCTTTTTGGATTCACAGGATCTAACCAAAAATCTTTAGAACTGAAGACATCTACCCTAACCATTCATCTACCATTGTGAACATCTACCAATTTGAGTTATGTACGTTGTGGCTCATTTAAAAGGTGTATAGCCTAATATTATTATTTAAAACTGTATTTTACAAAAATCTTACACATACGTCGTTTTTTCTGACTTCAAGGAACATTTATACCCAATTTGAAGATGTATCTTCAAATTTGGTATAAATGTTCCTTGAATTTATACCAACTTTGAGTTGTGAAGTAGTACTTTAGTTAATCCCATTTTAGTGCTACTGTATAGAAAACATACAAATGTTGATATATATTTTATGAAATTTTTTTATTTATGTTAAAACCTTTTTTGGAACGAAGTTCCTTTACGCGGCTTGCGGTAGGAGTTAACAAAAGTAGAAAATGTAACGCGTAACGAAAAACCGTTATCGAATTTTGTTTGCTATGGTAATAAATGTAAATACATTCGAGAAACATATGTTTTGGTTCAACAATTTAAGTTAGCGTTCGGTTCCGTCCGGCGTAGTTCGGATATTATCGTCAAGCTCTGGCATTAACAATGAAAAGTGAGTTAAATTATCTGATTATTGCAACTTTGTAATTTATATTCAAGAAATGGAAAGTATGTGTAATACAAACTTAGAAAAGTAAGTGAATATAATTTTATATTTCGATAGAAGTATTACTATTTCCATACGTTTAACGTTATTATAGTAAAGGTGTAGAATTAATTATACCCTCAAAGCTAAGATGGTAAACACAGTTAAATGTCCATTCATTGTAAATACATTCAATAAAAATAAAATGTTGCTTCATCAGTCTAGGCCTAACCTAAATCTATTGTGTTTATTTTACCTG
The DNA here is from genome assembly GCA_018207615.1 of Philaenus spumarius. Taxonomy (NCBI): domain Eukaryota; kingdom Metazoa; phylum Arthropoda; class Insecta; order Hemiptera; family Aphrophoridae; genus Philaenus; species Philaenus spumarius. Next base: position 586,755 of record JAGFPH010000076.1, read on the forward strand.
CCTTACCGCCAACATACAGACATGATTTATGTTTTGTGCACATTTATGGCACAGTACGTTTCGAATGATATCATTTTAATATTGATGAACTTCGTTCCTAACGGTGGTCCCACGACCGAAAACATTTTACTTTTTTTTTGTAAACTTCAAATGTGTTAATTGATGTAATTCTGTTGAGTCCAAAATCTTTTTGAAGTCGGTGCAGCAGTTTTTGAGTTATAACATGTTTCTACATTTTAAGATTCATTTTCTTTTGGTATCCAAGTCAACGTATAATTAAAGTTTACTTACTTTGTATTTTTCCGTCACGTGACTTCTTTTTTCTTTTATTTTATTACGCGTTTCGGAGATTCACTCCATCCTCAGATAAGTATTCACTCTTACGAGGTCGTCAAACATATAAACAAACACATAAAACACAAACACTGAAAACACATTAAATTATTAGCGTGGGATGCATCCCGTACGGTGGTCCAAGGACAACTGCCGCTTCACGGTTATGTAATTTTAGGTCTACGTTGACGGTGACTTGGACCCTTGTTATCTTGCATACTGATAGCCGTGTCGTACAGTATATTTGAGGGAAAATGAAGCTGGTCATTCATAACTAGGTTGTCGTTGTTTTCAAAAGCTTTGTAAATTTCATATTCCTCAATAGCATCCATAATTTTGCCTTTTTGCATATATATGTATTGGTATCAAATTAGTTTCAAAACTCGTGTAGCCGTGGTTAGTGTCTATCAGGTAGCGTGCATAATTAGATTTATTTCCATCTATGCTCCTTTTTAGTTTCGGGTTTCGTGAGTCCATCTTCAGATCATATAAAGTATTTTAGTTTTGATTAAAATCGTTCCATATGGAGCTTGTCAATAAAACATACACAGTACATACGTAACAACACATAACACAACATAACACTTTTACACACATTTACGTTCACACGATCACAAAATTAAAATATTTTACATCGGTCGGTACGTACTCCCGAACGAACCGATCGCGACTCAAAGAATCGAAGCTCCATACGGAACGATTTTAATAAAAACTAAAATACTTTATATGATCTGAAGATGGACTCACGAAGTCCGAAACTGCAGTAATCTGTAAATCAACGAAAGGATTATAGTTGCGGACAACCTAACTCTGAACCAAGAAAGGTTAG
>JAGFPH010000076.1:588316-622185 GCA_018207615.1 Philaenus spumarius
AAGGATTATAGTTGCGGACAACCTAACTCTGAACCAAGAAAGGTTAGAGTCTTCCACCCACCCGACCCTAATTAGTGACTGAATGAGAACAAGTACTAGGAACCTAATACCAAAATGTCAGTTAAATTATTGACCAAAATTATTAAAAACCATTAACATATTACGTTTTATATTTAAATTTCGATTATTTTTATACTAAATTTGATGTAAATCGGACAATTTTGACCAACTTGTGAACCAAGAAAATATAACATGATTATGAATATAGAAGGCTCCAACGGGGTTGGCGTGCTGAGCACGCAGGGGTTTCCCCTAGTATAACATAAAACTGTAATTTAATTAAAAAAATGTATGAACCATACATGAACCATAAATCAGCATATTTAATATCAAGTATTTTATTTATACTTTGACTATTTTTGAATATAACTTACGTAGTTTCTTCAAATGTTAAGTAACAGCCCTTCTTTTGTCAATGACAAAAATGTTAGACAATGTGAATAGTATTAAAATGCGAAATCTTTTAAAAATCGGTGAAAAATTTTGTTAGTCTACATTTTTTACGAAATTTCTTTATGTTTCGATCACTACTTAATAAACGCTACGAAGCTCGTTAAGAAATTGGTGAAATAGTTCTCGAGTTTAAGCCTTGTTGCTGCTACATCAAACACACTGTATTCAGGAAAGTAAGTTACTTATTTGAATTTCCCCCACATGTCTTTAAATTTTCATTGATAACCAACTTTTGGTCAATGACAAAGTTGTTAAGTGATTTCTATATAATTGTTCCGAGAAAATGAAGGTTACAAATTAAATAACGTATAAAGGTTTACTGCAAGCACGCAAGGTATGTTTGACTGTACACGCAAGTGGTTTTCGAGATTATCTCACGGTTTTTGTCACTATACTTGGTCAAATGAAACTAGTTTCCTGTGATACTTGGCTATTGTTAAATGTACGTATAAACTGTGTACACCGGAAATACGACAACGGAGAATACAATAAACCGCAAAGAGCAACTGACCTTCTGTATTTTGTCATTGAGAGATAATAAACGGTCATGTAGTGAGGCGATATGGGAATTGTAACTTAGACCTTCGCCTGCTGGATAATATGTTTCTTCTCTCAAATCCATTTATGGGAGGCACGTTATCACCATAGTTAGATCTTGCGGTTTTAATTTATTCGCAATACCAGGTTGCGTTTCTCTACAGTCTGAAAGATTCCATATTTTGTATTAAGGGTCTGCTGTAGTGGTGGCCATCTTGGATTTGTAAGAGCAATGTTAAATTTAAAACCATTTACTTCGTTTATTTTTTATCATAAATTTTTTTTGTAAGGTATCATTTTAACCACATTCACCTTACACATCCGTTTTGCGTTTCACATTTTTTTAAACCCTTCCATTTGTCACGTAATTGACATTTTTTGAGAAAAAAGTTTGAATTTTTTTCTTTTCACAATACAAAATTTATAATCCTAAATATTAAAAAACAAAATTAAACATCCTCCTGAAGAACGTGTGAGACTTCCACTGGACCGATTTACATGCGGGTAGTGACAAATGAAAGGGAATAACCCCTATATTTGCACATTTTACCTTAGATTTTGGTATCTGGTCAGTAACTATTTAAAAAACGAGATCAAAAGTTTTCTTATGCAGTGAAATTTCAACTTTGCACTTCTTTGAAGAGTTCACTTGAGGTTTCCACTGAACCGTTTTACACGTGGTTTGTTTTAAATGAAAGATCAATCATCCTATATTTGCACAATTTACTTACATTTTTTAAATAATTTCATTTAGAATGAAATAAAAGAACTTTTTAAAACGTATTTTATCATCATTTTAAGTTTCCTTAACCAGCTGATTATTAAAACACGTGATTGTGTATCTAAGAACGGACAATTGTGGCAAAAGGAATCAGCTGGCTTAGAGAAAATCATCTATACTTAATATTATACCAATATTATCTCTGTATTATAGAGAGGTAAAATTTGTTTGTTTGTATGTAGGGGTAATCTCTGGAACTACTGAACCAACTGAATTTTTTTAAATAAAAAGCTACACTATCCCTGAGTAACATAGTCTAGAATTCATATTGATGTTTTATTTCAATATTTATTTTGTAAATTTAGTCGGAATAAATTCACAGGATCAAGTTGGGCGTTAAACCCACAGCTGTAATGTCAATAAATAAGCAACATTATGAAAAACTAAAAAACGGCAATAGAAAAATGAAACTTATATCATTGAAAACATACTATGCAAAGATGTGCACAAAAACATAAATTATGTGTGTATGTGCATAAATTATGCGTTAAGACAGGTAAAATAAATTAAACATAATTTTAGGTTAGGCCTAGACTGATAAACCAACACATATATTTATTTTCTTGAATGTATTTACATTCATTACCATAGCAACCAATGAATAAAATAACCAATAAAACAGTTGATTCGGATGTCCAACTTAGTACAAAATAATATTTTAAGTTAGGCCTAGACTGAACCAACACATGTTTCAACACACTCAAACCAATAAAAACTTTCGTTATGGAATTTAAAAACAAGAAAAACTATGTTACATCCTAATTAATAATAAAGAAATATTATAATTTAATAGCAGGCCTATTTATTGATAATATACGGTAATTGATAGTGAGTAACCAAAATTAACAGATAATTTCAAAATATGAAATAATTATTATTTTTATTTCTAACTTTTTGGTTAGGTTTTTAATTTAGTGTAGACCAGAGCCTTACCGGTTCTTTCAACCTGTATTATAACTGTTTTTATAAAATATACGAAGTAATTTGATTTGAACATTTAACATTATTTACCATCTTAGTTTTGAGGTTATTATTAATCCTATACCTTTATTATATAACATACTTTTTTAGAAGGTTCCATGGGTGGGTTGGCGTGCGGAGCACGCAGGGGTCTCCCCTATTTGAAAGTAAATCGCAAGCCGATTCCGCAATTTTATAAAGAATATTCAGTTTTTTTTTTCAGCACACATCTGATTTATAAAATGGTTTTGAATGAGGCAGTGTCAAAGCGCTCAGATGAAAGAAATTACACTGTTTAAATACGGCTATAGGATGAAGCGCTGGCATCGCGGGTTGCTTTCTTGTTTACTGGAGCAGACCCTTAACATCGTGCTACAGTACCAGCTTTTAGTTTGAGATACGTTGATGTTAAAAAGGCCGGTCCACACTACCAATTAATACAGTATTCATTGACACTACTCATGCTTATGCTTGTGTTACTCGGGTGGCTTGCGAGTAATGTGAAAGATAGCTCGAGCCGAGGAGACAAACGCGCGCGCCTTTATAAGGAAAATAAATCTTTCTGAAGTTACAACTGTGATTTAAATAAACGGTATCAGATAACTGACACAAACTTTCTCCCAACTTACTGTAGTCAAAATAATATTGTTTTTAATCATTTTATTTACTACTTTTTAGAACAAAACAAAAAAATAATATTCTACCTACGTCAATCGTATAAAAAAATTATTGTCCCAGGCGGGATTCGATCGCGCGACCTTTGAATTACTGGCCGTGCTCGCTACCGTGGTGCTACCCTGTGCGGCCGCTGCCGCGATACTAGATTGACAACACAAACTTGTTTATTTTTAAACATTTCCCCATAATAAAAACGCCGAAGTTTTGATAAAAGCAGGTGGTGTCTTTTTGTTTGGCATCTTAAGCACAATAAATACTGAAAATTTGATCAAAATCGATAGAGCCGTTTTTGAGAAATTTGCATTTTTGTCGTTTTTTATGGGTTTTTAGGGGTAAATTACCCTTAAAAATTAAAAATTCAAAAAAATGAAAAAAACGCCTGGAGATATTAGGGTTTAGTACCTAGATACCAAATTTCATGAAAATCGGACCAATAGTGTCCTCTCTGGTCGTGTATACATACAGACAGACTGACAGACAGACACCACTCTAAAAACACTTTTTTGGGTTCAAGGAGCACCAAAACAAAAAATTCCACTAAAAATATTTTTGGGTTCAGGGAGCACCAACACAGATAATTGCACTAAACAATTTTTTGGGGTTCTGGGAGCACCAAAACAGATAATTCAACTGAAAATTCAAATTCGAACATTTTTACGAAAACAATACTTTCTCCATATACTACGTATAGGGTGGAGAAAGTAAAAAATTGTTATCGGGGAAATGAGTTGAGAACAATGCCGTGAACGTTATTACAACAAAACAAATTTGTCTCCGTTATTTGTGTTATGACCCTATTAAAATTGTACATTTCCTTAAAAAAAATTAAATTTCGCAACTTTTTTGTGTCTTGTAGATTTTTTAAACTTACGGATTTTGAGATATTAAGCTTTAAAAACTAAAAACGGCAGCCATTTTGAAATTGTACAAAGTAGAAGCTTGATACTCCTCACAAAGATAGGTCCTATTAGCCAACATATGTGTACCAAGTTTGAAGTTGGTACCTCTAGTAGTATAAAAGTTATGATCAGTCATGTAAAAAATACGTACAGACCGACAGACGGAAAACGGATCGAGATAGGCTATATACTTATATGACATTTTTTGTTTGTTTTGACATCAGGAAATATATCCCAAAGTTTTTCGGTGTATTTCGGAAACACCTTGTATATTAAATAAAACTACTGTATACCTAAAACCAGTGGCGGACCGACCCCAGAAGATCTTTTTAGTAATGTGAATTTTATTTTAAACTAATCGATAGTTGAATATTTTAGTCGATATTCAATTAAAAATTACATTCATAACTAAATTCGTAATATTATCACGAAAAAATAATCGTTCTTTTACTTTCTCACTATACTATAGTATAGAGAAAGTATAGTGATCCCAAAAAAAATCGATGTTGAGATTTTTGTGGAAATATCCGTTTTGGGACCCCCTGAGTCCAAAAAAGTGGTTTTTCAAAATGTCTGTCTGTATGTCTGTATGTATGTCTGTATGTATACAAAGCTAGAGAGAAAACTATTCGATCAATTTCAACCGAATTTGCACAAGACATGTCCAGTACGCCTGTATAGATGCACGGAAAAGGGTTATGAAAAATTTTGAAAAGCAACCCCCTTTTTGGCCAAAAAACCCCCAAAAAATCAGTTATTTTTTTATAAAAAAACGGCTCTAACGATTTTGATAAAATTTGGCTGATTTGTAGCCTTTAATGTGCTCTACTATATACAAAAACCCGCATCTTTCTAAAAATTCTCGTTTAGCTAATAATAATAATAATAACTGATTTTTGGGGTTTTTTGGCCATAAAGCGGGTTGTTTTTAAAAAAATTTCAAAACCTTTTTACATGCATCTATAAAGACCTAATTGACGTGTTTGGTGCAAATTTTTTCGAAATCGATCGAATAGTTTTCTCTCTAGATAATAATAATAATATTTATTAGTTAATCTCCAACTTTAATAAAAAAAACTCTCCTACCCCACCCTACAAGTCACAGTGAATCTGTTTAGTAATTTAAATGTGTTTGTGAAAAAGTATGTGCCAGTTCCTGGTACCGTTTATTTTAAATAAATAAATATCCCTACACTACGCAATCATGATTTTCTAACAGTGATGTTTGAGTCCCGCCGTCTGGTTAATGAGTTGACTGTATAACCTACGAGCGCTGATAACGCTGAAATGCCCAAGTAAGGACGTTGGTAACGCGTCGACAACCCACGTTGGTAGCGCGTTGGTCCCATGGTATACTCCGCGTTTTTGAGGCGTTGTCAACCGGTCAGCGTCACGTCATCACTTCCAAAATGGACACCATTCAGTTAAGCTGTCTAGGTATATTACAAATAATAGAAACATATGAGGAATTGTGTATGAGGACGGTGGGGTACACAGTACACACCCAGTGCTTTCAAATCTTGTATCAACAGGACAGTTTCACTAATAGTTTCAATTGTTTATTGCTACTAGTAGTTCTGTGAACAGTAGACCTCGCTCGTTGAAATAACAAATGTGGTTTTGAGCTTTTGTTAAAAATAGTGTGCCAGTAAGGAAGTAAGCACAAGGTTTAGCAAGTGAAACATTATTTACAATTCCCGCGATTCCAGGATTTCTAGTTCTCGTTTTTATTTCTTTTCTTGAGCTTTAACTGCTAAAGATTTTCTTTTAGGGGGCATTGTGTTTTATTTAGGTTAATAATGCGTAAGGTAGCTAACAATATCGCGTTATTGAGGGAAAACATAGAATTAAATATTTACATACTTATATAACTAAAACTTAACAATGTATTTACAGTTCCATATCATATTCCAATATTAGAAATAATGAAAACAAACGATGTTAAAACGTCGTGATAGTGATCTCAACCCATGTACCAAAACTTCCCACAGTGTCCTACGGACATTTTTGTATGTCCTTTATCGCCGTGAGGTTTCATTTGTTTCATCTCATTTTGTAATTCAAGAAAAGTCAAATACTTTTATGAAATTTACAATGATAATTTACAGGTATACAGTTCAATTCTTTGATTTATCCTCTACACTTTCTTATAATAATATGTCATTTTTGGGCAAATGATATATTCCTAAATTACTTCAAAACAGGCCTAGTTTTGTTAGCAGTCTTGTAGTAGGAACATAAAAAATGGTGTTTTCAAAATAAGAAATTTGAAATTGATAATTATTTTTATACAATTCTATTTAGAACTAAATTACGAAACTTTTTACATTTATGAAAAAAATTACAATGTAGGCCTAAAGTTAAACATTTTCCTTTCGTTACTGAACGTGATTGTTTCTTGAGCTAATAACTTTCTTAATTTTACTTCAATCATTTTTTTACTGGCATATATGAATTCTTGAAACCTTTATCTACAAAAAAGTTATGGAACACTTTTGAATTGGTTTAGAACAAACGTATAAAAACATGGTTGAAATACAAAAACTTTTATGATTTTTAACAAATTCGAAGTTTACGGCCATTTTGTGAGCTTACAGTTAGAGATACGGAAAAAATCAAAAATACAATTTTGATTACAATTTAATTTGCTTTTAGCAAAATGTTATTAGTTTTTAAATTCGAATTACGGTTAAGCCACAAACTGGCTTTGGAAAAAAGCTTACACTGAGAGAGACGGTGCGGCCGCCATTTTTATTTTATTTAAGGGGTTAAAAATGAAAAATGGAAAAAACGTTATATATACATGGCTCGGCCTAGGAATAAGGAACATTCATGCAAAAAATCATCAAAATCGGTCAAGGCGTTTAGCCGTAATCGTGAGACAGACACACAGACGAAATGTCGAACGGTCAAGTTAAAACGGAGACCTCGCTTACGCTCGGTCAATAATCATTTGAATTGAAGTCTTATAGAGGTGGCTGCTGTTCGATAGCGTAAATCAATGTTTCCGTGTCAAACTAGGATTATTTATTTAAAAATTAACATAGAGTTATAGCAAAGTACTGATGGGTCTAAAGTAAATTTTTAAAATAATGAAAATAAATAAATATGTTCTAAATCTGAAGTTAAAGTATTTTACAAACCTTAATGTCACTGCCAGCATCTCCAAGAGAGGTATGGGAGATCTCATGTAGGTTTGTTTTCCTTGTAATGCGTCGCTGATTCGATCGGCCAATTCGTCAAAGGATCGAATTGACATTCGAAAATAATTAAAAAAACTTGTCATCATCTTCTCTGAGATCCATCAAACATACATTAAAAGCACCATTCCAGCACCTCTCGCTGTTGTATGGATGAATCCAGTACTTCCTATTGTTAATTGCACTTTCCCGATTTACGTAAGTTACTTGTACACTAAGTATGAAAAAACAACTTTCTTTTTTAATATTTGAGCTCGTGTAAGCTCCACCTCGGTTGGTGGCAAATGAAAGAGTTGATGTGGCTTATAAACGTGGGACGCAGATAGGACGCAGATAGGGCACAGAGGACGCAAATTTAGTTTAAAACGAAATCCACATTACTAAAAATACCTTCTGGGGAGGAGGGGGCAGGTCCCGTTCGTCCCCCCCGCCACTGAAACTTTCATACATATTTTACTCCTAGTTGAGTAATTGACTGAACTATTCACTTAGACTAAATATTTACGTAAAACATTGTATAGATAGTTATTGTGGTTTTAATTGCGAAAGAAAAGTAGGTTATTTGTATTACTAAGTTTTATACACGATTAAGACCAACTCCAGACAGATCACATATAAGCATTACGATCGTAATGTATGAACTTTATACTCGTATTACTGCGGCCTTCGTTACTAACCTTGATATTAATCAAAGCGGTTTCTAGTTCATGTTACCTTTTCATTAAAACAACTTTTAATAACAATTCAATTACATAATTCTGCAGGTTATAAAAAGAAAAATGATGTATGGTTACACTGTTACACTGTATAAATAATACACATGTATTGAGTATCAACTAAAACAATAAAATAAAGCTCATAATAAGTCAGACTGAGAAAATTACATTTATCTAAAAAAAAGTCAGAACAAAAAGTCATCTGTGCAGATTTGTGCTTTTATTGACGCATATCCATCACGAATTTATGCACAGTAGTTCAATTCTTAGTTGGCGAATTTCCAAGCCGTAATAAAAATGTTTTTGAAAAAAATTAGGTTTGAGAGACTTTACCGTTTTGTTGTGTATTCTTCGCTCTTGGAACACAATAACACAATGATGAATTCGTGCGCCCAACCATCTGTTACACATCCAATCATCAAAACGTATTCTCTACTTTGCTACGTTACGATTGGTGCGCTTGTAAATTGTTATTTTAAAATATTCAAGATCTAAGTCCACTTGAGCAACTCAAAAATCGAAACATCAAGTCCAAATTAACACAAAAACGTATTCCTATGGGTTTGTAAAATTTAAAAAAATATTAGCTTTTTGCACTTCTTCATAATTTAAACTTTAAATTTGATATTTATACACGTGTGAACTATATATATAGTAGAGCGTTTCACATTAGATCGTTTCAGAAAATGCGTGATGGTAAAATCCGATTCTTACAGCGCCGAAAATAAGCCTGTGATGTAGGTCAATCTGTTACACTTATAACGAATATAATTAAAACAAATATATTTAACACAAATATATTTAGTGCGCCTATAGAAGTTTACACTTCAAAAATCAGCAATGCCTATATACTTAAACAAAACTCTACCTAAAAGTTAGGAATAGAAATAATTGTTTCAAATTTTGAAATCAGCTGTTAATGGAAATATTTGAGCAAACAACTGATTGCTGTACCAACACTAAACGTATTAAGTAATTATTTATTATGGCGCTCCATTTTCCAAACTAGGGGAAAGTGGGGTAAGACCGGGTAGCTAACACTTGGCGGCTTACTGAAGCTAAACTATTCATCTTATAAAATCCAACTTTAATATAAATACCCACAAACTATATGGCTGTAATAATAATAATATGTTCGTTAAAATTGTTAATCTACAATAATACATTTATTATAATACATTTTGTGAAAAAAGGCAAATCACCCGGTCTTACCCCACTGGTGGGGTAAGACCGGGTGCCCATGTTAATATTATGAAAAAATCTAAAATAATGTATTTGTTTATAAAAAACAAATAAAATGATTTATTTACTTATTTATATACAACATTTAAGAACAAAAATCAGACATGACTAGCTCACATCTTTGGAGTTGGAGTATAAATCATTGCAGTGCAGGTGGTATCAGATTTAGTTTCCAGATCTGATTTATCAGAATAATCTTCATATTTGGTTCCAGTCATAGGCTTTTATTTACATTTTTTCTGAATCATTTTATTGTTTTTCTCATATTTTTTTTTTAATTCTTCTACAAAAAGTGTTCTCTTTCTTGAAAATGTTTGCTCTTCTTCATTAATTTTTCCTTCTATTAAAACTTCTAGTTCATGTTTATATGGTGATGTTGCTAAAATGACTGTTTTTCCTTTTATTTTATCGACTTTTTCAATCTTCTTCCTTTTGACATGAGGTGTTGGCATTACGTCTCTAGGGGAAACAGCAAAAGACGAAGATCCAATTATTACATTATTTAATGGCTTAACTCCCAAATTCTTTGAGCAGCAGGTTTCTTTTGGTTCAAGAACATTTTCATCCTCTGTAGGTTTATCTATATTGAGAAGTTCGTGATCCAGACCGGACTCCAGATTTCTAGCTTTTTCAAGTTTCAAGTTGCGAAGTAGAAAAAATTTCCCGTTAATTTGAAGCTAGGTTATCTTTTGATATTAGACTGTCTGTAGTTTTTGATGGCGCGTGTAGTTTTTTCATTTCTGTATTGTTAAAGGATAAATCCCTGTGTATTTAAAACAATTTACCGCAGTCCGCAATATTCCCTGCTCGGAGAAATGCTGCACCGAAGAGTTTAACAACCTGATGAACAGTGACACCACTAGCCGACATTAGGCCATTGAGAATTAATGTGGGGTGAGACCGGGTACTACCTGGTCTTGCCCCGTAGGCAGTACCCGGTCTTACCCCGAGTGTAGAGGTATTGCAAACAGAATATTATTTAAAAAATACAAAACCTTTTCAACAATGTTTTATACAGAATAATAACCGATTAACATGTAATTATGGGGAATTTTTTAATTTTATCCTAACTCTTAAAGTGCTTGAACAAAACTAGTTAGAAAATCAGTAAACATTGGAGAGAAAGTATTAAAAAACAAATTTACAAATGCTGACGCTGTCTGATCGGTGCTACAAAGATGCCGTATTGGCCGCTCCTTTACCTTGTCTTGTAGAATGTAGTTCCATCACTGTCCGGTAGAAAACACAAGTTGTTCAAAATTAAGGTACCCGGTCTCACCCCACCACCCGGTCTTACCCCACTCTCCCCTACATTCAGTATAGTATGTGTTGTTGTTACGTCCAACAGAAGGTGTTCTTTACAAAAACCTAACCTAAAAGTTAGAAATACAAATAGTTGTTTCAAAGTTTGAAATCGGGTGTTATTTCAAATAATATAGCAAACAGCTGATTAGTGTTATTATTATAGTCAATAACATATTTAATGCCGCTCACATTTTTGTTAAATATTGAGTATACTTTTTGTTGTTTTTATATTCAACAGATGTTTCTGTTTAGAAAAAAGTAAATAAAAACCTGCTTGTATTCGAATGTAATGTCGTGTAAAAATTAAGTAATCAGTGAAGAACTTTCGGATATTTGAGATTTTGAACAAACGAAAATTTACATTTTTATTTATATAGATAGAGATAATAACTACATGAATTACTTCTTTTAACGTTTTATAAGTAAACCGTTCTAAATAAAATGTAAGTTATGTTAAATTATTTCGCTTACTAAACCACGTTTGTTAAATTATTTCACGCCATAGCCCCTTGTTTTGGTATGCTCAGTTTTTAAATTAAGACTTTTATGCTAAAAGTATTGAACATTAGAAACAACGTGCTAAAAATTATAATATTTTCCAATTAAAGGTATAGTTTTATTTACCTTGGATTAGCACGTGTGCGTCCAGTTTGAAACCGTTGGGAAATTCCAACATAATTGAGCAGTTATTAGCATAACTGGTAGTACACGTTAAGGAGGAAAAGTAGATAGAAAATAATAATTTAAAACTTTTGCTAATACAGTACAATCTTGCTACTCCGGCTTAATGTGGCCGTAGGTAGGTTGGATTAGGAAAAAGCCGGACCACAGAGCGTCCATTTAAAATAATGCTTCACAGAGGAACTTAATAGCGAATCATTCGTATAATTGATTGTACGAATTAATAATTACGTCTTTTTAATTCATTTACTTTTTATTTAAATTACACTTAACAAACACAAAAATTACAATTCCTAAATATAAATTTTAAGCCTTGGTTTTAAATCTTTTATTAAATATATGTTTTTATTTGATCGGTAAAAAACCAAATCCTAACACTAAAATTCTAAAATTTATAAAAATCAATAAATGGTGAGCCTCTACTTATATTACACTATGTCGTTCTTTTTAAACAATCTCCCTCCATCTTCGAATGTATTTGGGTTGCGAGTTCCGTTCCAAAATGAATTTTGCCCGAGCAGTTGCATCTGCATAATTATTATACAACATGAGACAAAACAAAACTTCTTTTGAAATACAGTAAGTGTTTACATACAGTATGTATGTAATGTGTTTGAATACGTAGGTATGTACAACGCTCTGGGTTTTTAACTGTTAATAACACAATGCTATTTTATTTTTCAAGTTTTTCCGTTCATTTTTATTTTTAGAATAGGGCCGGATTATAGGGGGTCCGGACTATCGAGGGCCGGTCGATCGAGGTTGTACTGTATGCAATTAAGAACCATCACTTGACAGATTATTAATACTAAACAATAATATGAACAAAACTGAGAATTTTGAGAATTTTATTTCTAATAATGGGGATAAGATATTTTGGAAGAAAATTTTAATTTCTCAATATATTGTTTAAAAAAAGTGCACTAGAGTCAACAACTTTAATAGGACCCCAAATTATGTAATACATCCAGAAATCGTAGTTAAACCCTGCCCTACAATTATTGTACTAATACACGACCGTACTATATATTATAATATTTATTTATTTTGCTTCAAATAATTTTTTCGCATTCCAACAACAAAGGCAATATTTTAACAGAGGTCAAACTTTACCGATAGGTGCAGATGGAAGTTAATCGCTAATTATTGATTCCAATTACTTTTGAAGTCCTTTTTAACTTACAACTAATTAAAATATGTAAAACTAGGGAAACCCCTGCGTGCTCCGCACGCCATCCCCTTTGGAACCTTCTATACATATAACCATGTTATGTTTTCTTTATAATAAGTGTGTAGGATTGATAATAACCCCAAAGCTAAGATGGGAAATAATGTTAAATGTCCAAATCAAATTATTTCATAAAACTTTATAACAGCAGTTATAATAAAGGCTAAAAGAACCAACAAGGCTCAGGTCTACACTTTAATAAAAACCTAACCAAAAAGTTATAAATACAAATAATTGCTTCATAGTTTGAAATCAGCTGTTAATGGAAATATTAGAGAAAACAGCTGTTTTATCTGTTATTTTTATTCAATTGGTTGCTATGGTAATAAATGTAAATACATGTGTTGGTTCATCAGTCTAGGCCTAACCTAAGAATTTTTCCGACTAAATTTACAAATATTGAAATACAAAATGGTTTTATCAAAATGAATTATAGCCTAAAGCTGCTCAGGGATAATGTAACTTTTTATTAGTAAAACTATTTTTTCAATCGGTTAAGTAGCTCCAGAGATTTCCCCCTACATACAAACAAACAAATTTTACCTCTTTATAATATTAGTGAAGATAAATCACATTTGTTTAAAAATTTTATGCTCTTTGCTCTAAGCTTTACCGTTGTTGGTGAAAACTATTCAGTATATTATTTGAAACTTTTTCTTGGTCGAACAACATTGTTGCTATTGGGTTTCGTTGTTCTTTTAAAATGTTTCTACAGATTAAAAACTCGCAGCATATAGTCAAATCAAAATATTAGCGGCTAACGACAACATAACATTATATTAATTATGTTGTTTACAAAACAAATTAAAACTGGGATGAAATTTGAGAGTACACTAAAGAATGTGTTATTGTTTTTGTTAACAAACGAAACGGAGTGTAAAAGGGAAGAAAAGAAACACTTTTAAACAAAAAATTATGCTTAAATTAAATCCGACCCTAATGAAAAGTGTTTTGTTTTATAAAAAGTGAATCTACCTTTAAAAATTAATAATTGGATACAAGTAAAGACAAGAAATGTACAGTAATAACGTATAATATTTACTGTATGTGTGTAGTCACTGATGTATGTACTTATATTTGATTTGTAATCATTAATAATTACGGACGTTCTTTTCAAGAAACACTTGGATCTACGGATACAAAATTGCAACACTTTTTAATTTAATGCTTAATTTTTAATGCACTGTATGCATTATTTTGGTGCAAATTATGTCAAGTTTGGAATGAAGTTAAAAATAAATAGCCTTATATGTGTAATTAGGTGAGCCTCGAACAAAACTAATAATGCAACATTACACGCACGACTAGATTACGGTAATTGGCAAACACTCGAGCAAAGCTTATAGTATAACAGTTACCAAGAAATACATTACCAAGAAATGTAAGGCTCCTTTTGGCCCAAGTGAAAAAATGTATACGTATATACAATGGAAATGCCTTTTATGCACTGCCGCTCGACGCTCTTGCAGTTCCCTCTGCAACCGGCGCGGCGTTACGCTGGACATAAGTCGTACCATTGTATTAGGATAACCTAATAGAACTCCGATCCAATACAATATCTCAATTCACCGGAAATTCGACATAGTGGCTCTATCTATTGGTGAAACGACGGAAGCGGTGTGAAGCACCAATGCTACCAATGATTTCTCCCTAGCGCTATCTCGCGGCGCGATCATGCACTATTTTCCCGACAACCTTTTTTCGGCACACAGCCCCCGTATGCATGCATGATCTATTTTATTATTCATGGTGTATGGTCGTACGTAGAAGTAACTTCATTAAATAATTATATTCACCTTTCAAATTAATTGATAGTGATTGTTTAACATTGCATTTTTTTAATAATTCGATCACGTGGCTGAACCGCTGACTTGAGTTGAGCGAATTTCTAAAATTAAGTTTTTATAACTTATTTAGTTAGGGTTTCAACCAACTATTTAGGAAATTGACTCATGAAGGCGCTGAATAGATGCCTATACGATAGTATTAGAATTTGTTTGCACCTAAGCCTCCAGTTTCGACAAACGCGCTGCTTCGTTCGCTGCTTTGCGAGTTTGCACCTCAACCTAGCGGCCTCAACCTTCGCTTCGCTCGCAGCCGTCGGCCTCGGATCAGAAGATGCCCACACGGTAAAATCCCAAAAATGGATTTGAACCGTGCACTTTTATGGTATTTTATGTTTTGATCTATTTTTGGGGAAACTAAGCGAGCTATATGGTCGGGTAAAGTAAACAAAATATGCAGAATAATATACTACATTAATTGTTTTAGATAAACCCGCAAAAATATTTAATTTTAGCCCGAAAATTCTAAAAAAAAAAAACAGTTACTTCTGGTCAAAAAACGTGCTTCCGGTTGTTAAACTTTTTTGATAGCGAACTCGTCCAAGCAACGTGTGTACCAAATTTGAACAAAATCGGACTTAAAATGTGGCCGCTACACTCAATTCCACGTTCACCGTGCAGTACATGCCTTACGAGAGATAAGTCATTCTACTACCTTTACGGGGAACATCACGTTTATTGTCATGCGGGTTGCGTTAACTTTCCGAGCGTTGCATGGGAGTTGATGTTTTTTAGGTGGCTACTATAGCTGAGACTGACGTTTGGTTAACATGGCTTATGGGCGCGAACACACATGGCTTGTACAGTATGAACCCATTTATAATTTTTAATGACACCCCCAAAACGTGTTCTGGGGACCATGAACGGTGCTCATTTACTACTATCTACCTTAGGTCTCACCATAAGGGTCACTGTTATAGCTCATCTTTTTCTTATGGAAATTTGCTAATAATGTATAACAATGACTTGACTCCGCCCTCATTAGTCCGCTTAAACGGACACACCTACTATATCGGCATGTAACAAATAGCATATATTCATGCTAGGATTAGCGGAAAATTGTACTCAAACTGGTAGTATAAACTGGTGTAAACTGAGAAATTGCAACTTCTATGAAAAGAAGAAATACTTTTTATCCAAGTAAGGTGCCTTTAATGGACGCGTTTTATACAGTTTGGTAGAATCCCGTAAATAATCTTAACACAATGGAAAGCAATTTTATGCACTGCCTCTTGACGCGCTTGCATCGTTTTTTACAGCCAGGTTGCACAGACCGCTAGCATAAAAAGGGCCTTATTTTCAACAGATTGACCAACCAAGAAGATATTTGACCTACTACCTTTCCTTAGGACCAGCCGTTAAATTGTCGTTAATTTAAATTTATTAATATAATCTATACTAGTATTAAAAAGTGGTAAAATTTGTTTGTTTGTTTGTATTGGGTAATCTCTAAAACTACTGAACCGATTGAAAAATAGTTTTACTAATAAAAAGCTACACTAGCCTGAGTAACATAGGCTATAATTCATTTTGATAAAAACATTTTTTATTTCAATATTTTGTAAATTTAGTCGGAATAAATCTTAGATTGGGCCTAGACTGAAGAACCAACACATGTATTTACATTTTTTACCATAGCAACCAGTAGAATAAAATAACAGTTAAAACAGCTGTTTGCTCCAATATTTTCATTGACAGCTGATTTCAAACATTGAAGCAATTATTTGTATTTATAACTTTTAGGTTAGGTTTGTATTAAAGTGTAGACCTGAGCCTTGCTGGTTCTCTTAACCTTTATTATAACTGATGTTATAAAATATATACGAAATAATTTGACTTTTAATATTACCAATGAATACAGAGTATTCTGTATTCATTGATATTACTTACCATCTTAGCTTTGAGTTTATTATAAATAAAACATAACATGATTATGTGTATGATTATGCATGGGGTTTCTCCTAGTCGAAAATAAAACCGTTAGCAACTATGAAGCTATAGGCTACAGATTTTCAGTGTAGGCCATAAATATCGACCCAAATGATATCAAACCTTCATATTACCTATTAAAATTGTATAAATTTATCTAACTTTAATAATTTAGCCAATTGTAATTAATTTCATAGCAATCTTACGTAGTGAACATATTTGTTAGTATAGTTTCAAACTTGACCTCAGAGAGTATTTTTTAGTTCTAGTTTATTTTTAGTATTTAAGTTTGTTTTGAATAAAATAATCATTCTATCATATAAACATATTTTATCATGGGTTAATTTGTATTACAAATTATTTCTACCAATATCTAAATTATTGCTAAAGTTAAGGCATATTCCATGTTAGGCGCCACTTTAAATTAATTCCCAACGAAATATTGTTATAGTAATACTGTATATTGTAATTGTAAAAATAGTTTCTTGTTGTCCATAGTCTTAGCTAGACATAAAATCAATACACTTGTGAACAAAACTATAAATTAATTTTGTAATGGTTTAATGCGCTATCAAAATATATAACAAAAGCGGCAAATTATGCTACGTTAACTATTTAGACAAAAGTTTAAACCATTGAACCTATTTGGGAACTTACCCTGCAGAATAAACCAAACTGATTCCAGCGTTAAGCAGTTCTGTGTAATTAAAGCCTAGTTTCAATCATAACCTCAAACTTTTTTTAACAAAACAACAAGTTCGTTTGATCGCCAGGTTTACCAAACACAAATTAATTTCTACTTACACACTGAAGTGGCTATCACCGTCCTTGTACGCTGCTCTAGAAACACTGGCAAAGACCTTGCTTGACACAATATTATTTGATCTTGCAAAATCCAGTCAAATACCTTACACAGTGCCAACTATGTAATTTAATAAAAAGTACATGTCAAGTCTAATAAACATAAATATAATTATTATGATTCAGTGTTAGTGATTATAGTGTTCAGGGCGTTGTCTAAAGTCTAATTGTCAATTCCATCTCTTTAAAATTTCGATTGTCTTATAGGCCTAAACTACCTATTCAATCTAAGAACATAATCTGTGCACCAAGTTATACTAAGTTGTACTATTACCGTACTTGCAAATTGAGGATTATTATCACATTGTAAGGTACAAAGAGTACACTCTATCCAGAATTCCTCTTCGACGGATTACTTTTTTGTGGTTTTACATGAATAAACTTCTCTTGTTCTGTCAAAAACGACTGGCCAGACGGTTTTTATAATTTGGTTTTACTAGCTGGTAGGGTCTACCTGCGGCTTTGCTCGCAGATGCATGTGATTAAATAAATAAAAAGACTAACGGCTAAATATTGTGCCTTGCCATTACACGCAATTAAAAACAACTTTTTTAGATCCGAGTTCCACGTCCTAGAACACACAGTGAGTTTTGCCCAAATCGATCTATGTAGGCCTATCCCTATTAGGCCTACGTACATTATTAGCTGTGCACCAATAAACGCTAAACATCCCGTTTTCCGCCAGTTTCTTACTCATAACTCCCGAACGAACATAAAAATTAGAAATCATGTGTTGAGATGTATTTAACATGAATAGGCCTATATTTCACATTATTGCATTCTGTTTTGATATATATTTCATGGTTAAACCAGCG
This sequence comes from Philaenus spumarius, assembly GCA_018207615.1. Taxonomy (NCBI): domain Eukaryota; kingdom Metazoa; phylum Arthropoda; class Insecta; order Hemiptera; family Aphrophoridae; genus Philaenus; species Philaenus spumarius. Next base: position 606,506 of record JAGFPH010000076.1, read on the forward strand.
AATACAGTAAAATAAAACACAGCCAATATTGTCAAAGTGTTAAGCTTTTGATCCAAATCTGTTGTTTTATTTATAATGGTCGCGTGTCACGTCCGTTCACGAAAACCCTAATTTTTACATTTTTCCGGATTTTTAATCTGTGAGTTTTGTTAAAAGTCGTTACTTTTAGGTGAAAGATTTATAATTTATCCGATAGAGCTAAATAATATTATTTGTCATAGAACTAGGTTTCAAGACGATGCAGAATTACCACGAATCCGTACGATCTGTAACAAAGGTAATATTATTCTGACACCAGCCCTTCTTACTAACGAGGGTAGTATGCATGAGAAGCCATCTTATACATCCTACATTCCAGGCCCGTAACCAGCCGTAGGGCCCGACGGGTCCGGGCCCCCCCCCCGAAATTCCGTGAACCCTAAAATTTTCCTAAAGATGTGAATCATGTTTTAAAAATATGTCTATCGAAAACAAGCCATATTTTTTTTGACAACTTCACGCCTGTGAGACATATATAATATCTCTATTAGAACATTTGAACAGAAGATTACTTTTTGATCTGGATCGATTATCTCGAATCCGATCATCAAAAATTGCGTGTGAAACATAAAATACGCTTTTACTAGACAAGTGTTGGTTTTCACACAGTTTACTGGTGTTTGAAATTTCCGAGACTCACGTCGAAGCAAACAACTCGTTCTAATTATCAAACAGACTCTGTTGAATCGTACTTTCGGTCTGCTGTTTTTATTCCTTGCCTCGATACGCTGATTCAGAATTTGTCTGACAAATTTCTTTATGAGAACGCGGGAATCTTATCAAGCTTACAGATACTTCTCCCTGGATTTGCTGCAATTGAAAAAGTAGATGACTTGCATCATCTTTCGCCATACTTTGATGATCGAGTCTCAGAATCCGCTGTAAAAGCTGAGTATAAGTTGTGGTGTGAGAAATTATCAGGACTCGAGAAAGATGCCGAAACTTTACAAGTATTGGATTTTTGTGACAAGAGCAGATTTCCAACAATCAAATATCTATTAACAGTTTTGGCAACTCTTCCGGTCACAACGGCAAATGTGGAAAGGTCATTTTCGACAATGAAAAGAATCAAGACTTACTTACGTAACTCAACGGGCAACGAAAGACTTGTGCACTCCCCGTACTGCCAATTCATAGAAACTTAGGTATCGATCCGAATGAGGTTCTTGAGATTATGGCCAATGACTACATATCAATATGTAGTCATTGTTATGGCAGCAAAGAAATCGCGAAAGTTAAAATTTTAAATTTTGTCTACTGAAATTGACGCTTTTGTTTGACAATTAATGTGTACGTATGCGTGACTGACAATTAAAATACAGTAATGATATTAATAACAATAAAGCAGTTTTTCACTAATGAGTCCAACTTGAATAACAAAATTTGTTATAACAAATTTGTTATTTAATATCCTTACAAGACACCCATCAACCATTTCCGCCCCCCTGCCCCCAAAAAATTATTACTATGTTTTGGGCCCCCTCCAAACCAAATTTCTGGCTACGGGCCTGCTACATTCATTGCGAATTATTATAAGATTGTTTTGACAGTTACTCCATCCGATGGGGAATCAAAAGGGCTACAAAAGAGGTATCTTGAAATGTTTTGTTAAAATGTACGGTTTTTGAGTAATTTATTTTTGAAATTTGTAAACAGCCGCCATTTTTAAACGCATTATTGCATTTAATAGCTTATTTTTGAAGTGATAACTTCTATTGGCCTGTTTGGCACTTCGCTTGACTATGTTTCTGAAATCTCACGTCACGAACTTTTTGCGTAGATACAAGACAGAGCGTGGAGAGGGAATATTTAATTTAATATATTTACATTCATTACCATAGTAATCAAATTAACACATAATAATTAATTAATATGACAGCTGATTTCACTCATCATCTGTAATTCTTAAACAAAACCCAGCGTAGATTATACTTTGGGGTTATGTTTACGCCTAGGCTACAACTTAAAACATTATAATTTCTTGTGAAGGTGATTTTTTAAAAATATTAGTTATAGAACTAATGTAGGCTATAATACGTTATAAGATTTGCTTTGAGGTTATAAACTGTATATAAAAACAACCTTTTATCATCAATGTATTCGTTTATACAAATTTATATAAAGAAGTGATACCTATTATTGTTTAGCTTCGGAAACATTCGTACATCTTCGTATAACATATTTGATTATGAATTGCTTCTCTATAATTATTAACAACTTCTAAATCATTTGATCTATCAATATGAAATAAAAAATTATTAAAAGATAATATTTTTGGCTTTCTTTAAATATATAATAACGGATATAAATAAACAATTTTAACAAATAGGCCTACACTTTTATAATCCTTATAATTGTACACATTTACCGAGTTAAAAATCCCCGTAGTCATAGAAGTCACGGTAACTAGAACTACAAAGACTACTAGAACTTCCAACGTGTGGTCTTAAGCACACCTAATAAATTTTTTTTTTTAAGATATATCATTGTTAGGTTAAACTTCATGCCAAGTTTGAACTCAATCAGTCACACCGTTCTCTAGATATGAATTATTTTGTACAAAAAAACAAAATGGCGGATATTTGGAAAACGAAGCGTTTTCGGGCCTATGTTTATATGCACTTTTTTCTTTTGTACGAGGAATCATATCCCAAAGTCCTGAAAGGTTTGTTTACATCCTGTATAAGGATTCTACTATTGAATGTTCAGTAAGTCAAATATCATTTTGTTTTCGTTATCGTATAGTTTGATTTGCAATAGTGTGAAAACAAATAAGGTTCAATTTGCTCATTTAATCTGTACCACAAAGTCTATAAACTTCACAAAAATGTATTCATATTGCCTGCATACTTTATTACTTGTCTGTCTAGGCCTAACTGTTTCTCTTAGCGCAAGTTATGGAACAAGTTTAGGAAACAAAAACATCCTCACTCCCTCCAAACCTGTTCAAAGTTATTATAAACCTTCTAAATAATATCTAAAACTGTTGTACGGTTTTTTTACACGAACAACTCTTACTGCAAGGGGGGACCAAAATGAAGTTGCAAAACAAAAATTAATTGCCCATTCCTTACCCCTTTGGTGCGATTTTTCTTATTAAGGAACTCGAACGAGATTTTCCACCTTTATAACTACTTATGTTTCAGTCTGGAAATAGTTATTGCGGCATTTATCGAGCCCATAAAAAGTTATGTAATTATAAATACTTATATATTCCTCTTTTTATGTACAAGTACAATTTACTAACATTAAACAAGTTTTTCATTGCCAATCAGGAAAAATATATTCTACCTTATTTTCAAATATCAATACACTCTCTTATTAAAGGTCATACATTTTAATTGTTGTAAGTGATACAACAATTATTCAATATTATATGATTAATTGCACTAAAATAAAATTGTAAAGTGGGACTATAGCAGGCTATTACTACCCGTGTTATTTTTGGTAAAGCGACAACACGACGGTGCAATAAAACTGCCAAGGGTCATCGGTTTACCTGGTTTGCAGGGCTACGACAACACGACGGTGGTGCAGCTGCGAGTGGGCTCCGTCGTGCAGTCGTAGTCTGCACAGCTTGACCGGGGTAAATCTTGATGAGGGTTTGACAGCCAGTGGTGATAATATTTAGCCCGTACCCCTGCGTACTCAGCAAATTTACAATGCATATACATGCAAAATACATGCAATGTTCTCATGCAAAATACTGTGACTAAACAGTTTAGGTAAGTCCTTTAGTTTTTTTTTTTATTCTAATTATATAAAGTGATAATACGACGAAATATTATAATTATACAAATATTATAATCATACTGTTATCGGCAAAATACTGTAATTAAACAGTTTAGGTAAGTCCTCTAGTTTTTTTTTTTTTATTCTAATTATATAAAGTGATAATACGACGAAATATTATAATTATACAAATATTTTAATCATACTGTTATCGGCAAAATACTGTGACTAAACAGTTTAGGTAAGTCCTCTAGTTTTTTTTTTTTTTTTTATTCTAATTATATAAAGTGATAATACGACGAAATATTATAATTATACAAATATTATAATCATACTGTTATCGGCAAAATATGTGAAGTGACTTTAAAGGGGTAAATATTGTCTAGCTATGAACTCAGTTCTGGTATGGATAAAGTTTTCTTCAAGACAGCCTCGCAGGTAGACGCGGAGGGAATAGGGGCTGGGACCTCGCGCAGACTACGTCTATACGACTGAGTCGCTAATGAGATTCGGCAACGTCGTGCTGTCGTAGCCCTGCAGATATATTTATTGCCCCCCAAGGGTTCCAGGTCGCATTCAGTCGTGTTGTCATACAACCGTTATTTTTAGCTCTCCTTAGATCAAGTTTTAAAATGGTCGTTTTTGTCATTTTTGTGCCTTTTTTTGAGATTATATGCAATTCGATCAATTAATTTCTAGCTTTTTTTACAGTTTCAAAAAGTTGACGCATTATTAAATAATTGCCAGTTGGATCAATTAGTACTGACATTATACTATTGAAGGAGAGAAAGAGAACGGGGGAGAGAAAAGGTTTTGGTGAAGTATTTGAAACATATTCATATTTCCATTCAAAAAATGTTATTTTTATTTGATAATTGTTGATAATAATTTTGATATATTTGGCAATATTTATAAACAAAATCGTAAATATGGAACTTTTGTTTGCTCCTTCAAAAAAAAAAGCACTAGCGCTGCACAAAGTATCGATTTGACCCTTCAAAGCCCATGTATGCAACGAGTTATACGCATTAGTTGACCTTTAACATAAGTGTATTATATTATTAATAACTTAATTTAATTGAGGAGTTATTTAGTTTTAACCTACTTTATGCAAGACTAAGGATTAGGTGCGTAAACAACGTGAACTTAGTACAATAAAACTGAATTTAGTAGTGATAGAAAGTTGCTTACAAAATGTAATTGAAGGTCAAGAAAAATAAAATACAGCATGAGTTATAATAACTATTATTAATAGCTGAATAATTTACCAAAGCCATTTTACATATTCAGAATAAATCTAAGTCTAGTTCCCCCATAACTATACAGTCTTATTTCTTTTTTATTTTGTTATTAAAATTAGATATTTTGAAATTGCAAGATTTTGAAATGATTCTGGAATACCTAAAATATTAAGCTTATACAAGAGTAGGCCTATTACTTTATAAATATTTTTATAAAATTCGTAGTCGAAATAGATAGTAGCCTAAGGTATTCCTCAACAAATATAGATGAAATTGTTTAATCACAATGGCATAACATAATCAATTGCAGTAGTAGTGATTTTTCCTTCAAGAATATCCTGTAGTATTAGGACTTTTTAACTGAAATGAGATGAAATCAAATCTAACTACCTGTTTCTTTACAATACATACGAAACGTGCTTTGATTACAAAAAACACACTCAAAATTACACACAGCAAATTTGTGTAACAAAAATAAAAATTCTTCTTGTTATTTCTATATATTAGAACAATACTATCCTGATTTCAAAAATTTGTTATGGATGAAAATTAAACTGCTATGTTATTCTTTATTAGATTGAAAAGAAGTTGAAAAAATAATCAATTTCTGCTCGACCTACAGATATAGGTAGATTTAGAAGTTCATCCCATTTATTCCCATAAACGAAACAAACATTAAACAAATTTATCGCCACTTGCGTTAAAAATTGCCACTTTACAAAAAAAATTTCAGACAAAAGATGTTTTTATATTTTGAAAAATTTTAACAATTTTGAACTGGCGTGATATTTTCCACCCTTGCTAAGAATTGCATTTATCAAGAAGGACATTGTGTCTACCAACGTCAAACTTTTGCCTAACGCTTGCAGTAATTTGATACTGTGCCTGCTAAGATTTTTTTCCCTTCAACCCCCTATGTTTTCCACCCCTTTGAGGTAGTGGTTGGTGTTTTCAAACAAATTTTGAAAACTCTTGAAAACTTTAAATTTGCATTTTTCCAAAATACCAGCTTCTTTTTCAAACCTTTTATTTTGTCTGACAGTTGGATAACATTTGTGTTATGTCTTCTGATGTTTCCAATCAATGTTCTATACAACTTGAAAAGAACTGTCTTAACATCCATTTGACTTGGGCTTACCCTTTCTACTCCTATTAACAGGGACAATATCAACTCCATTTAATTTTTAGCAAAAATTACATATATTTTATTTGTTTACTCCAAACAAAGTATTTCTCTTATATCTAAAAGGCTGATGTTTTCTTTTTAGTTTCTTCTATTACTAAAGTATAGATTGGTATTAAATAAAACATATGTTTTTATTTTCAAGCATATATTTATTATTTTTATTTATTGGAAGAAACACAAATTCGTAACCAAAAACCGGAAATAACAAGAATTTTGGACATATTTTGAACTAAAAGAAGAATATTTGTTGTTGTTGTTTTTTTTTTTTTCTTTCTATATCCTTACAAACAAAAGTAGGTGATTTACAAATATTTGAGATACAATAATACATTATAAAAAAATAATAACTCAAAAACAAGTTTTTTCTAAAAAAATTGAAAAAATTTGTTTTGACACCAACTTGTACAAAATTACCTCATCTATTTATTTTATTGCTTAGCAACAGCATTATTTAGGTCAAAACTATTAACTAAAGCTTTAAAGCAATAAGTAAACTTTTTGGAATCACTCAGGTTCAAAACAAAAGTTCTGTCGTCACACCTGCACATTTTGTAACAAACTGCCATCGTCTTCATTCATTTTATTTCACAACAATCATTATTGTAAAAAGAACAATATTAAAAAATAAACTGTGAAATTATGCACGATAACCTAGTACTGTACAACAAAACTAAACAACGCGTACTACACAACGTAAAAGTAAACAACGCTCACTAAAACACTGCGTAGTAAGTAGTAACCAAACAACGGTGAGAGCAGACAGGTTTTTACAGAGCGGCCAAAGACGGCAAACATTACATTTTCTAAGATTTATTTACCAAAAAACTGAACTCAAACGGTTCTGAGAAAATTTCACTGATAGCAGTACATCTAAAACATCAATCCTAGTGGTCATCAAAGTAACTATGTCCGTCTAAATGCAATCATATAACATTGTTATAGCAACATCAGGGTCTACCCGACATTGTAGTTCGTTCGGCCTAGTTGCTTGTCGGGCTGCCCCAACACTTGAGCGAAAAGGGACAAGAATATGAAAGTAATAACTTTCAAGTTTGCATTTTAACAACAGGTACCTAAGCAAGTATCATCAATACTGCATTTTTGCTGGAAACCTCGAACCACTAATTGGCTTTAAAAACAACACCTTATAAATTGTCTGATCCTCTGGTTTACTTACTGTACTATTACTGACAGGACTGTTAATCTCACTTGCAATTTTCATCGTTCAGCCTCAATACATGTTGCCATCTCCTAGCCTACTAGCATCACTAAAATTTGCACAAACACAATAATAACCAAATTCTTCATCATGTTGAACTGGTGCATTGTTTTGTCTTCTTGGTCTCATTCCATTTTCCGTTTATCATAATTTTCAAAATTTTCCTTGGAGTTCTCATCATTAATTGATTCATTGGACACTTCTACAGATTGTTTCGTACTATATCTATCATCTTTATCATCACAACCCATCAGATATTAACATAGCTAGCAACTATTATTCGGTAATTCACCAAAACTCTATATCCAAGTAAAATTTGAAATCCAGCCTTTATTTCCCACTTTTATCTTCTTTTTCTTCTGATATTCTAACATAAACCCTACTTCTATACAATTTGAATTCATTTGCATACAATGTCCTATTAAAAAATATATCGTAAGGTATCTTCCTTATTACAGTACTTGACAATGTCCTGTTTGTTCAAATAAGGTGCTGCTTTAATTACTTCAGGGCAATGAGGTCTGTTTATTGCAGAAACACCACAAGGTGCATAGCAACGTCATTACAATAATAACAACTTAGTTCTATAATAGTTCAAACAATATAATTCGATTTTTATTTGTCATAATATTTTCATTTGAGCTTGACATGTTACTTTCAATTATTGCACTGTTGTATGAAATTTTTTTCCTGGCTGACTATTGTTTACCCTGTGGGTAGAGTTTGTGTTATGGCCACTATGTTTACCAAAACTACGACTACGCACCTGATTATTTGAAAGGCTTCGACCATGAGAATTAGTGGTATCTCTACCATGATAGTTCACTTGACCATGGCCATACCAACACTGTCTTCACAATTATTTTTCTCTTCGTGCGATTTTAACGTAATATTGCTTTTTAGAAAGTCAACTGTTCTTTCTTTTTCTGGTAAAACATCAGTTAAATCAATATGACTGAAGTTTGATGGTCAAGGTTGATCATAGGACTTTTCAAAATCATCAGAAAATATACATAAATTTAAGTAATTCTTCAACTTAACATTGTCTAAGTTATTCTGCTACTCGCCCTGGTATGTCGTAATATGTAATGCAATTATTTCCACATATTTCATAATTCGCTATACAATGACAATTATTATTATTCTAAACATTTCCTTACTTCACTAACCTAAGCTGAACTAGTGACCTACTAAAACTAACATGCACCTTCTTACGTAACAATACGCAACCTACCAAAGAGTTTGACTAAATTTCTGGCGCCGGATAGATGTTGGCTGTTTTTCGATAGCCTCCTCTTTCGCATTTAATATGTGTAGCCTCCCTCCATCCGCCGCTGTTTCGCAGCACTTGTTAAGAACGTCCCAAACACTCATTATTGCCCATCTAAGCCGGCCTCACCCGTTGATTGATATGTTATGTATACTCGCCGCTCTGCGATGTACATCCAACGTGTTGTTTTCCAATTGTTGCAGGATCTTCACAACTTCACATACCCTGATGTTTCCTGAAGAGAAACCTTGTTAATTTGTCTTTAAGCACATTTTTATTTCACCTTATGTGTTGCAACAACTTTGATTGGTTAAACTCTTGAATTCAGTTTAGTACTGAATTGGATTCATTTACTAATACTCTGAGAGAGAAAAAGAACTAAAACCATTTCTTATATGTCCTTGCTTGTAGGATTCTCTATCTAAAATAAAACCTAATATCAATAAGTAATTCCTACACAACACACAAACAATAATTACCATCACTTTACAAAGTAGAATTGATGTTTCACGATGTAAGTGCTACAACAACCATATTATATTTCCTTGAGGGGATAGACCAGGGTATGGAGATTTAGGAGTCCATACCTCTGCCCCTGGGTGTGGTCTTGGATTAGTTTTCATGTTTTAGAGGATTGGAAGACTTTTAATCATAAGCAAAGGCAGTACCCATGTTGTTAGCCTTGACTAACACTATTATTTTTCTTTGTTTTGTTTGCCCCGCTGCATCATTCACCCTTAAAAGTCAATGTCTGGTTAGGCATTCATAGAAAAACATTCCCGTTGCTTCAACATTCAAAATGTCTTTAGTAGTCTTCCGTTGTCGTTCGTCCACTTTTTCTACAGACGTTTTGTAAAAGAATTGTTTCTTTCCTTGATCCTTTCCAACCACTGCTAGCTTGATTTTTTCCTTGATACCTTCTATCAGCATTAACTCCCTCTTCCCTATCTTTCGAATAGTAAAAACACCGCTCCACAATACCAAAGGCAACCGCCCCAATAGACTCATTCAAAAGTTAGAAGCATATTTTATTTATTAAAATAATAATAAAAAAACTCTCTCGATTCCTGATCGGTGAAGTTTCAAGTTTAGACCATGGCCAAGGGTACCATTATGGGAAATCCAAGCATGCTTATTTTCTATCAGCAAGTATTTAAGTACATGTCCCATAAAGAAGTCATGCTATTTTTGGATTAATGTGCTGTAGATATGGAAAACTTTATAAAATTACAACATTTCAGTTATTTTCCTAAATACGTAAATTGATTCCATTGATTCTGTCAAAAATATGTCTAATCTTATTTAACAGATAAAACAAGTTAGTTCTTTTCTTTGAATCAACAGTTTTTACTTGACTGGATGTGCAATTTCAGAGATATCTTCCTGGAGAAAAGAGTAAACAAAAGTATGGACTCCAGCCTTTAAAAGTGTGAAACATTCGTGTCATTTTGTTCAATAGTTTTTCAACTAAAGCATTTTGAAAAAGGCTTGCAACCCGAAAACCTAGAAATCCTCAAAACACGATTTTCTAAACGGTTAGTGAAAACATTTTTCAGTAAATATCCCCCTTGTAATTCTACATCTCTTGAATCTATTAAATTTTAATATTATTTGTAATTATTAACATTTTGGAAATAACAAAAAGGTTAATCATTCGAAAAGTGATAGCATTCTTCAAAAACTAAATACAATGTTATATTCTCCATAGAATTATGTATATTTTAACTTTAACATCAATACCAATGAATACTTAAATGTTTTAAGTATTCATTGTCAATACTGTATCTGGAAAATATTTCCCCCCAATGTTTTTAAATCTTTACTTTTGTATAGTTATTTTTTCGAAATATAAGATATTGCAATATTGAAAGTGTCCCATTAAAATATAGACTTTATCTATAGTTAACAAATTCTTTAATAACTTTCTTTTTATAGTTGTCGAGTTATAGGCCTACAGTTTTGAAAAAAAAGTTTACATTGATGAGTACCAGTTTTACTTAAATGTTCAAAACTCAAAGTGTAATTAATATTTTTGAAAAATTATAGTTCATTTTAATTCAACTCACCATCCTACTAAAACTGTGATAAATCGTATGTTAATCAAAAATTAAGTTGTTGCAAGAGGGCTATGTTAGCATTTTATAAATTGCATAAAACGCCTATTTTCTCTAGCTTATATCCCACAAAAAATACTAAGGGTCAATAATAATTAGTTTATCTAATTCACAAAATACATAGACTAATAGAAAATATCTCGCTATTTTAAAAGTAGCCTAATGTCAAAACAAAGTGTATTCTTAAACAAAATTAGGTTATAAAAAGTAGTCATTAACCTACTATACAAAACAAAACAGTATGGAGACTGAAAACATTAGAACTCTGTATTTAATGTACTTGATAGCCTGTAAATTCAATCGATGTAGGCCGGTTTTGTTTATAGGAAACAACTTCACAGCAAGAAAAAGTAAGTTCAAATTTTATTTAGAAAATGCAACTTAAAATAAACAAAAAATTTTAAAAGACAACTTCTGTCAATAGGCAATATTAAGTTCAACTAAATGGCTAAAGAGTACAGCACATGACGGGACTGAAACATTTAACTCCATTATTGAGATTCAATATTTGATTAAACAGCGCATTCTAGTTACAAAAATAACATATTTGCTTTAGTTCATTTATAACTCCTCAGATGGCAGTCACTTTTAATTCCATTTACAGTGACTAGATACTAGATAGAGACAGTGTGGCCACATGAAAGCGGCCGCCATGTTTTTCCTAAAAGTAATGTTATCTGCCATAAAGTATAATGTAATTTATTTTCAAAATATTTATAAAACCTTTTGTTTTATTTCATAAAGGCCTCGTAAACAACTTTTTAAATGTTAAAAAGTAGTTAGAAAGCAGATAAGTTGTTTAAAATGAAATAACCTATAAAAAATAATGATTTTTAACCTATCACATTTTTTACTAGTCTATGCGGATAGTTGAGTAGCCTACTGACGTTAATTACAAACTAATAAAGCTATATCAGGTTTGTGTAATGAAGGTACAATGTACTACGAGAGGCTGATTTTGTCTGTGTTTGTGAGTTGGTAAAAGTTTCTAACTGGTAATGTAACAAATAGGGAATAAGAAAGTGTTTTGTAAATCGCTGAGCTGATTTATTTATAAACACATAGGCCTATAAATATTCACAAATGCAAAATTCAATAAAAAATAAACATAACGTACATAACAAATGCACCATAAATTTTAAACAACAATTTTGTTGCTTAAAATTCCCCAGAGTTAAAGTTTTGTGGTAAGTTAATTATGAAATTTGTATTTATCCTACTGATTTTAGGTTTCAATTCAGTTTAAAAAGCAAAATCTTAAAAATGATTTTCTTAAAGCTAAATTTGAAATTTTTCCTAACTTAATGAATAAATTAAAATATTAAAAATTAAAAGTAAAACAAAACGAAAAATAAAACAACGAATAGGCCTAAATCAAAATGCAAAATTATTATCCTGTTGTTAATTAGCATTTTTTATCAATGAATAAATTTTACAAATTAAATATTTTCAAAGTTACCGGTACACTTTCAGATTTTTACAATGCATTTATTTCCATCTGATTTTTTTTAAATAAGCGAAGCAATTAAAACTTTCCTAACTAACTAATTTATTTCTATTTCAATTGAGAGCTAATAATAAAATTAATGTCTCTAACAACAATTTAACATCGAAATTACAATTCTTTGATTTTGAGGTCAGGCAATTCAAGATTTTAAAGTTTAAGTTATTCAAAGCTGAAAAACAGGTTTCATTATTAATTTCCCTCATTATTTCAGTTAGGCCTACTTATTAATGTGATTCTTGCCTTAGATTGTACCTTCACCAAGACTAAAAGAAAGAAAAAATTACGATGACAATTTAATTTGTAAACTAGGCCTATAAACAAACGTAGGGCTAACACGAACGAAATTATAGGTTTGGGCCAAAAACAGTTCTTAAAATTGCGTAATACTAATATTTATCTATTCTATTGATAAAAAGGATTAGCCTATGTTATGAACTTTTTAAAATGTTTTAAATAAAAGACTTTTGGTATGTACTTACTTCTGAAATATGCGCGCTGAAACGATTCTGTAGAGTGGCGGGAGTAGCCTAATCGGCTGTCATTCCCTTATTAATTTGGTGCAATATCACATACTTCAACACAAATAGCTTTAAAATAACTATTACGTTTATGTTAAAGTAAAAACTAACAAATATCTGTTAAAAAATCGGTAAAGTCGCTTTTAGAATATGTGAACGTGAATGAATGTAATGTAAACAGATACGAATTTAGGAAAAACATGGCTGCCGACATCTTGACCAATAGGAAACAAGACCTCACTTGGCCACACTGTCTCTATCTAGTCACTGTAATTCCATTTACAGCCAATTATCAAGCCACTGTTTTCATTCCATTGAGTTTTTCAAAATTTGACCTACAACGTATTCTAGTAAAAAAACTATTTTAAACTAGTACATTTAAAAGTATTTAGGTAACAGCACATTACTAGACTGATGTGAAACTGTTAACTACCGACTCCAACATTAATTTGGCAGTAACATTGAAAAAAATAATCTACAAAAATAGTTACCGAGAATTATTCCTCAGTGAGACAGCACACCTATTCAACTAAACTTTTGATTCAAATCAGATTTTTTATCTGTTATAGGAGAGTGAACCAGTGAACCCCCAATTTTGACTATTTTCAACCATTAAAATCAATATTTTGCAAAATCCTTTCTTAGTGCACCTCTACACAGTTGAATGAAGGTCTCCTGAAAGTGTTGCTGTTCGTTGATTATGAATCAGTTAGATCTGATCTTCTTTTCTTTTTTAAGTTATGCAATAATTATTATTATTAGGCTGTAGTATCCAAAATTGCATAACTTTTATCTCACACAGAAAAAATGTACCTATTTTTTATAATTTGCAACTAGAGAAATTTTAAAATATAAATAAAAATATGTATTCACACGTTTATGTAAAAAAAATCTTGGTTGCAGTAAATGAGTGTACAAGAAATGTGTAAAAATATAATAGCAAGAAAAAATAGGATTGTAAATGGTACTGAATCAAACCCATCCACAAAATCCATTTAAATACACAGGCCTACAGTACAGACATTGTGTTGTACAAAATGTCTTCAATACTATTTGATTATTGGTTGTCTTCAACCAAATTGAAGGCCTTGTTACAAACTTACAACCATAGATATGAATAATATGGATTGCTGACTGAGGTGGCGGAACAGAGCTAGGAACGAGCCGGCGCCGGCGCGGCGGTGACACTGTTCCCCCACCACAGGAAGGGCTTTCCCGCCGCGTTGTGTATTAGTTACCATTGTGGCCATTGTGATTGCATTTAGTTGGCGCGTCCACTGTATGTTTTATTTTTTTTATGAAAATGACATTGAAGACAATGACACTGCAGTCATATATAAGATGATTGATGAAACTTTAAATAGTGTCTCATACTACCAGCAAAACATTTTATATTATAAACAGTAGCAGCGTATATCATTAGCAAACTTCCCCTAACATTAGTTCTGAAACTTGTTCTCAGCTACTAATTAAGACTACAAAATCTCAGTGTTTGCCCTGCACAGATTTTACAAGCTTTTTGGATATGGGAAAATGATATTATCCAAACGATGACCTCTTTAGAATTGTTTGTTTTTTTTTTCATAAAGTGTTGAAGGTTGTGATAAATATAATATGAGTAGTTTTGACATGCAAAGGTGCATAAATTATGGCATAAATCACTTTAGCGGTTAAGTATTCCGTGAACACACGGAGTTAGTAGAAATTGGAGATGAAACTCATGAATTAAAACTAATAAAGATGACTGGATTTTTGTTTTTTTAAATAAAAAGTTTTGATTTAACAAAGAAAATAACCATAGCAGAAAATATTGCCTATATAGGCCTACGACAAAAATTTATGTAAGGTTATTTTGTTCTTAACGCGTAGGCCTATAATTCCATTTCAAGTAGCATATGTATGTCGTTATAATATATTATACTACTGCAACAATAAAGGAATATGTTTAAACAGACACAGTTAATTGTTTTTGTAACCTGAACTATAAATATACTATGGTACTACATTACTATATAGTGTATATATGTTTACAAACTGGAAACATATTGTTACTACAAACTTTAAGTTAGAACATAAGGCTATATATTTTTTAATGGTTTCGTTTCGATTGTACAAAACAACTTAATTGATGTAACAAATTTATATATGTTTACATGCTATTTTTTAAATGTGGTCCGGGATAATGAACAGGTACCTTGGCTTCTTATGAATAGATTATAACACTGCACAGCTTAGCCCTTACAGTGGTGGGGGTAACTTGAGAGCGCCAGCTCGTTCTCGCAACACGGAGACAGCGATCCAGTCTTAGTAGTATATATCTATCTATGGTTACAGCACAATGAACGGAGGTGAAAATACTATGTAGGTTATGTAATAGCATTGACTATGTAAGTATTACTAGACATCCCAAGCCCATAGTAATAGTTGATGCCGGGAAAAACGACGGCACAGCAAGGGCACCTATCGGAATTAATCTGAAGCAAGACTTAAGGCGTAGCAGTAGGCCAGCGCTCCGTGGTGAAATCACGAACTAGTTCATTATCAGCACGGGCAACTATTGTCGACTCACTCGTTTCCTGTTTACTTTATACTTTTACAACACAAGCTCTGATGCTGGCGTTCACTAGTCTCGTCATATCAAACTTTACTGTTTTGACTTGGTTAAATCCGGAAAGTGCTTTTTTATACCTTTCTTCGTATACTTTCCTATATACTTGGATTTGATTTTAAACTTTGCACACTTATCAATGACCGATGACAATGCTATATTAATTTTGTTGGGTGTAGTAAGTGAGAACTGATCATGGTCCCTAGAACACGACGTGATTTTCACCCCCTTTAAAACGTCTGATTG
>JAGFPH010000076.1:622195-638074 GCA_018207615.1 Philaenus spumarius
TGCACACTTATCAAGGACCGATGACAATGCTATATTAATTTTGTTGGGTGTAGTAAGTGAGCACTGATCATGGTCCCCAGAACACGACGTGATTTTCACCCCCTTCAAAACGTCTGATTGATTTTAAACTTTGCACACTTATCAAGGACTAATGACAATGCAATATTAATTTTGTTGGGTGTAGTAAGTGAGCACTGATCATGGTCCCCAGGACACGACGTGATTTTCACCCCCTTTAAAACGTCTTATTGATTTTAAACTTTGCACACTTATCAAGTACTGATGACAATGCAATATTAATTTTGTTGGGTGTAGTAAGTGAGCACTGATCATGGTCCCCAGAACACGACGTGATTTTCACCCCTTCAAAAAGTCGGATTGATTTTAAACTTTGCACACTTATCAAGGACCGATGACAATGCTATATTAATTTTTTTGGGTGTAAAAGTAAGTGAGCACTGATCATGGTCCTCAGAACACGACGTGATTTTCACCCCCTTCTAAACGTTTTATTGATTTTAAACTTTGCACACTTATCAAGTACTGATGACAATGCAATATTAATTTTGTTTGGTGTAGTAAGTGAGAACTGATCATGGTCCCTAGAACACGACGTGATTTTCAATAATTGCGGAGATGGGATGGATCCTTAAATAATTGCTGAGATGCAACAGAGCCTTAAATAATTGTAGAGATCCGATAGAGACTTAAATAATTTCGGGGATGCGACTGTGTCTTAAATAATTGCGGAGATGTGACGGAGCCTTAAAAATGTTGTAAAGTGCGATGACGATGACGGTGAAGCGAGTTCAATAATTTTTCTCCATGCAAAAAGTGCCCAACCTAATGAAGTTTTCACTGGAAAAAAAATAAAATCATAGGGTTTTAACCTAAAAACAAAAAACTCTAAAGTGCAAAATAATTGAAAAAATAACATTTAATAATTTGTTTAAAATAATGAGATTTTCTTTCATTTAAAACCAACGACACGAAACTCGGACACGTAGAACTCCAGAAATAGTTATCAATAAAAAACCTAAAACTAAAAAAATCTAAAATTGACCTTATAAATATACTGATGAAATAAAAATGACATTTCTTAATTTTATTATAATAATGACAACATTTTCTTTCATTTAAATCAAACCGCACCATCGACCAGGTTGATCTCCAGAAACCGATATTAACCGGAAAAGGTTTTAAACTAAATCCAAAAAGCTCGAAAAGTGCCCTTATAAATATACCGATGAAATAAAATTGATATCCAATAATGTTTTAATAATAGCCTAATGATAACATTTTCTGTCATTTTTAACAAACAGCACTAAAATCGGGACGGTAGATCTTCAGAAATAGCTATCAATAGGATTTTAACATAAAAGCCAAAAAGTTCCCTTTTAAATATGCACATGAAATAAAATTGTCATTTCATAATTTTTTTTATAATAATGACAACATTTTCTGTCATTTAAAACAAACAGCACTAAAATCGGTCCGGTAGGCTACATCTACAGAAATAGCTATCTATAGGATTTTAACATAAAACAAACAAAAAAAACTCAAAAAGTGCAATTTTTTATAAAACCATAAAATAATATTGATATTTCATAATTTTTTGATAATAATGACAACATTGCCTGTCATTTAAAACAAACAGCGCTAAAATAGGCCCGGTAGATCTTCAGAAATAGCTATCAATAGGATTTTAACATAAAACTAATAAAGTGCCCTTTTAAATATGCCCATGAAATAAAATTGACATTTCAAAATTTTTTGATAGTAATGACAACGTTTTCTGTTATTTAAAACAAACAGCACTAAAATCGGCCAGTAGATCTTCAGAAATAATAGGATTTTAATATAAAACCCCAAAAACTTAAAAAGTGCCCTTTTAAATATGCCCATGAAATAAAATTGACATTTCATAATTTTTTATAATAATGACAACATTTTCTGTCATTTATAACAAACAGCACTAAAATCGGCACAGCAGATCTTCAGAAATAGGTATCATCGATAAGGTTACCAAACGTTTAAGGGTGAACGTTTCAGTAGAATTATTATTTTAGTAAGATGAGTGGTAGGCCTAGTAATAAACGCAATAAATGTCAAGGTAAAGGAACGATTTTGAAGTTTTTTAAAACTGATAAGCCAACATCAAGTAGGCAGCTTCAGTGACAACAACAAACTTTAGTTAACTCTAATAATAAAAACAAGTACGTTTTCTGCTATTTTGTGTTGATGTACAAGTTTCTGTCTTTAGCCAAATACTAGGTATTCCCTGATAAGAAAATTCGGCTATAGTAATGCGGCAGTGCTGCTTACGGGTTTTTTTTTTAATTAAGTGGGGTAAATGAAGCTGTGACGTAGCTGTAGTACACACTGATCAAGGTTTTGTCGTTATAAGCATTTGTGAATGCTTTATGGCTTGTGTTTTTTGTTTAAACTTAAACTTTTTTAAATTATATAAAGTGTTTTAAGTAGAACACATTAATATTTACTATGGCTACAAAATTAATAAATAAACCTGAAGGTGGTTCCGTTTGCGCGGTTTGAACTTGCGTTTACTATTATGGATAAGCAAAACGAGAAGGAAGAACTAACATATATTTTTACAGATAGGCCTACTTTTTTTCTATTGTAACAGTAAATAATATAATCCCACTTACTCATATAAAATGTTATTACAATGTTCTTTTGTCTTAATATTTTGATTTAAAAGTAGTCTCTGTGGCTACCCCTTGAATTAAAATTGTAGAAGATAACTGAAGGGTGCAGGGGAAAACCCCAGTAAGAAAGATTTTACTGAAAAGATTTTAAGGAAAAAGATTTTAAAACGCCAGTGTTTAGCTATTTTCATTCTGAAATAGGTTTTTACTATTTATTTATATGTCGCTATAGTTTGTTATCAGCAACATGTAGCACATTTTCTTAAAATTTGTAATTTAAATAGAAAAATAATTTTCTTTGTTAACAATAGACACAGACTCAATTGGTTTTTTCCTTGTGACAAAGGACAAAATAATTTAAAATACCCATTATTTGGCCTTTTTATAGTAGTTATATATTTACAGAATAGTAAACAAAGCAAACTAAAAAGAGATACAAAACTGAGTCAAAAATAACTGAATAGTTGGTTTATGATTTAAAAACCCAAAGTAAAAATATTACTTGATTTTAGTGATATTTAACTTAAAAGTAAAAAAATATCAAGGTTACTGTAATAGTTAAATCATAGTCAAGAATAGGTCTAATACAGTATTATACATAAAAACAAGCACTAAAAATGAAGTAAGTACCTATAAAATAGATGATAAATAATTAATTGTCTGTGACAAGGGCACATTTTTCAGACGTAGTCGACCTCATCAATATTTTCACCATTGCCATCAGTAACTGGCTGAGCTGGATCTTCTGTTGCAAGTAACTTGTCGTAGAATTCCTTTGATCCCTCGTCTTCACAAAACCTCACGAGTGCCTTTAAGTCTGTATACTTCTCCTTGGATAAGGCAATGGCAGCATGGTATGAGTCTTCAGGTTCTGGGAGTTCTCGCAGTGGTAGCAGATTTTTCTTCGCCCTAGCCCTATTTAGTTTCAGTTTTTCTGGTTCTGTCATTAAGACTGAAGCAGAGTAAAACGCCCCGTTGTAAGTTTCTCTGTGTTAAATGGTCCTAGGTTTTGCCTTTACGAATCTGAGCTGTTTCAAGGACCTTACCGCAAAGTCAAACTTCATTTTGTAGTTTTTTGAGGCAAGAAACTCTCCCCACTTCTTAAACATAGCCTGGTTACAGGAAACAACATCAAAGGGTGATGGATTTACTCTGGAATGGGCAATAACTGCTCTCCAGGCATCGGGTGTCTCAACTCTAGCTCATTTTGAAATCAAGGCCATGTTCTTATCAGTCTCCATAAAAGAGTGGCCACGTACTGGGTAAGTAATATCGATCGTTTCAAAGAGTTTCAGGTGAGAAACTACGTAGCGGAGGAATTGGACGACCGTGTGGTTTTTATTTTGGCCACCACATGAATCTGCAAAGATGTGAAGGGTTTTTACATTCTTTTGTCCAAAAAGTTGTTAAAATAATGAAACAACAAAGATACAACGTCATCTGATCCCTTCTTAGCGATTGTTTGGTCATACGTGTACATAACCGATCTGCCAAAGACAAGATGTGGCCGTTAAAAATGTAAAATATCAACTGTCTCTTAAAATAAACTTCACTTGTTATGAAGTTAGGTGTTGCCAGATTTCTGCCAAAATCTACAGTTTGATCTGTTCTGCTGAGTTTTTTGGCTTTCAGTTTTAGTTTATAAAACCAATCAGCTTTCTTGAGATGTAATTCTCGTTCAACCTGTAACTTTCTTAGTTCCTGCTCATTGTCTTCAGAAGAGTTAGCCTGCCTTTCGATTGCTACAATCTTAGCTTTGTGCTTATCGCACCAACAACACGTGACCGTTCTAGGATAGCCATACCCTATGTTAAAATGTATCACGAAGATTTGCCTAAATGATTCATAAGAAATTTCCATACCGGGGTGCTGATTAAGAAAAGCCCAAAAAGATCTTTAAGGTTGGTTTCTTCAGGTAAATAAACTTTATCCGAATCTTTTAGGCTGTATAGTGAGCTTTGCGCCCCATTAGAAATAATTAAACAAAAATCAATACAGCTTCACGCAAATGATTATCAAGTCTGCATGGTCGATTAAAATGTATACCTCTACCATCTGTAGGAGCATGACCAGTTTTTCTCAAAGAAGTCTTTATAAAATGAAGCCTAAACAACTCTGACCTTGTAAGTATAAGAACTCTCATTCAATCTTGCTTGATGCTCATTTAGCCTAGGCCTACGCCGACTAACTGGAAGAAGCGAGATGAGCCCAGAAAGATAACTATTCTGTGCATTGTTGCCTCCTTCTCGTCCAATATCATTTAATTGGTTTATTAAAACATTTCGCTCATGGTCCGAAATGTTTTTAAAACATGCATACCTTTTGCAATAACAATCAGGTCCTGTTTCCAAAGTAGAATGCCTAAGAACTTTTTCAGTGTCCCTTAATCTACCACTTTTCTTTCGCTTCTTCGTTAATTTAGTGTCACAACCACGCACATTTTCATCATTGGACTCATCAATATCAGACATGGTCTCAAAAAATCAGCAAACACAATTATTCTTGAGAGTGATTTTATCATGGCCGAAGTGGTTGTAATTAACAATGAATTATTAATTAATTATGTACAAGAAAGGCCTGTGCTCTTTGACAAAACCTTAGACATTTTTAAAGATAGAAACGCCACAAGGAATGCGTGGCATGATGTTTGTCTTCAACTTAAGAATGATTTTGATAACCTGGAAGACAGCAACAAGAATGAATTTGGTAAGTACAAATAACTGTATTTATTAATTTTATAATGCTATTGAGTTGACCTTGATAGTCTTCAATTTATTTATTTTTCTTTGCAATTGTAAATTACTAACAAATTGAAATAATCAAAATTTCAAAAACAAACAAAAACACTGTATTACACAAAAAGATAAACAAGACACTAAAACATTTTAACAAAACAACAAAGATCTTTTAATAACACTGGTAGATAAGGGAGCGGTCACAGTAGTAGTGAATAAAGTAGATTATAACAATTATAACACAATGTACTTATATGCTTATGTTTTCTGGTTTCACAGATCTTTGACACCTGCCAGGGAATGCTCCCAAACCTTGATACGAAGTACTTGCAGAGAATGTTTCTCACATTGTTGGCTTTCAAACCTCCTCTTGTATTGCACGCTACTTGGATGTCTTCAAGTCGCTACTTGGCATTCTCAACTACGACCCATCTCAATTTCAAAGGTACTGCAGCGGAAAAGTTCTGTCGCTCAGCATTACGAAAATTATTCTCAAATGATCAGGGACGATAATTTTCAATCTAGCAGCTCTTCAATAACTTCATTATTTTCAACGAACGCTATTGATTTTGCTTAAGTGGAATTCATAATGATCAAATATTGTCAAACATGTAATAAAATGCTGTAGCTTATTCTGTAGATAAATATAAGGTTTTGTAATCTAAAAATTATGCGATGAATTCCTAACTCTCAATTTTACTTACCTTAAAGTTATTGCCAGCATTTCATCCGTTTGAATACAATTCTTCAGTCTAGTATTTTCCCGTTGTATATGCCTTCTCAGCAGGTTGTGCAATTCGTCGAATGACGAGATTGACATCCTAAAATAATTGAAAAACTTTTCTTCATCGTTTCTTAAATCAGGAAACAAAGTGTAGAAGGCTCCAACTTTCTCTCTTCGATTAATCGGATGAACCCAAATTAGTCTATTTTTTCGCTTCCTCTTCAATCAACGACGAAATAACAGTAATGCAAGAAGTTGTTATCTATTCATGTTATACACAAAACTATTTCTAATAAGATAAAACAACAGTTAAATAGACACTTGTTGCACGATTGTCAGTGATTCGACTGATGTGCCGTCGGTGTGTGATTAGACGGATATTTTACCGCCCAATGTGTAAACGCTACATTATATTAGAGCGGCGACGGTAAAAAATCCGATCGGAAAAAAACGACAAGTGTGTTCTCGGCCTAATTCACAAGGGAAACAAACAACAGCAATAGTAAGCGTATCACAGGTGACAGACAGCAAATGAGGTAAGCACAGCTGATGATATTGTGGACTCAGTTGTTTGTTTCCTTGCACCAACTGTAGGTACCGGTAAGTGACATGTTACCGTACAAGTCGGTCAAAGTTTTTAAATGTTTTAAATATTAATTGTTGTGTTATGTGTCCGGGTATATGTGTTGTTACAACGAAGTTCATGTGAACGGATTCACCTTCATGGATCTGAAGATGACCTGGATGCAAGGTCGAAACTAGTAATCCATCTTCAAAAACAAAAGGAACTGACAAAAAGACTGTAAGGTACATAATCTAAATGATTGTTAAACATTCAGTTCTGGTGGCTAAAATTCCAAAAATGAATAAATTAATCTATGAACCACAGAATAATTTTTATAAAACAATTTTTTTTATATACTTATGTTTAGTGCATAACATTCTTATTTGCATACTATAGACTGTAGGTTTGTGCTTTTTTTACTCTTAAATATTACAATTATTAGTGAAAACATGAATTGCAACTTTTTTTGTTTTACCAAATCAATTGTCTTATTATTGTAACTAATTTAAAATATTTGTTGTAATATTACATTAAATGTTATAGTGTTATGCCTAGTTACAAATATGAGCGAAAATATAGTATTCCTTGAATTTTTGTGCAGTTCTAATCTATCCGAATTTTAGTGTTAACGGAAACGGAACTAGCAGCATCTAGATAGATGATTGGTTGTTCTCTTTCGTTTTACAGTAATGCCAGTAATGCCCGTCTTATCTCAGTCAGTCCGTGCTAAGAGTTTGTTGCGTGCAAACTTAGAGAAGCCCAGTGCAGTTATAAGACGGAGAATGCCGAATATAAAGGTATTTAGCGGTACTTCCCATCCTGATCTTGCTCAACGAATCGTAGATAGACTTGGAATTGATCTTGGAAAGGTTGTCACGAAAAAATTCAGTAACTTGGAAACATGGTAGAGTAACTCGTTCGTTTTGTAAACATTACCTAGGTACTTTCATAAGGATTAAGACCATTTGTTTTTGTGTGTTTGGTGCCTTGTAAAGACGATTAAAATCGAATTGTTAGCACTAAAAACTTTTTAAAGTTGGATATGTAGGCCTAGTTATTAGTTGTGAATTATAGTTTTGATGCATCCTAGGCCTATTTTATTATGTTAACAGGTGATGCCTCTCCAAAAATAACGAGGGATCTATTGTTTTGTAAATTATGAATAGGTCTACCTTGTTTCTAAAATTTCCAAGTTCTCATGTGTAAATTTTTTTGGTAAAATGCTCATGATGAATTTGACATTTGAATAATATTAATTAACAGGAATAGGTGCAGCAAAAATATGAAGGTCAGAATTATGTTTGAAATAATAGCAGGTTAGGTAGGCAAACCCCATTATGCACATTTCGAATTTATGTTTTTTTAGGTGTACTTTTTTAGAGGCAAAGTTAAACCATAATTTAATCCTACAAAAAAAAATTGCTTGGAGTACTAAAACATCAAATTGGTTATTATTTCGATCATTGTCAATGTTAATCTTGTTGCTAGAAATAAGAAATAGCCTTGGCCTAAGTGGGTTATTGAATTTATGATTTTGTTTCCTGCTTATAAAACATACACCTTTCACCTCTCTTTATTGAGTTTACGGTATAAAATATCAAACCTATTTCAATGTTTATAATGTGGTTTTGATAGGCCTTATTAAAGCATGAGGCACAAATTTACTATAGGCCTAGGCTACGACCCTACGCCAACATAATGCAAGAATAAAAAATATAGAAAAAATAGCCTGAAGTTCTAACTTATAGTCTTTAGTCACAGTAGCCTATGTTTTTACCTGAATTCAACATTTAACAGTAAAATGTAAAACTAGGTTGCCTTCTGCAAAAATATCAGCCGTGAGTAATATTATAGTAAATTTACACGAAGCATGCTACTTACATAATTTAAACTCAACAGTAATTTACTATAAATTTGAGAGGTGTTCAATGAGTACTGTGGTGAATGTAAACAATTAGAAATACTGAAGCCCCAACCACAAGTCTGGACACAAATTAACTGAAAAACATTTATTGATAGAATTATTCTAGTTCCCTGATGTTCATTTCGGTAACAAAGTAACTTTCATCGGAGTGGTCTAACTCTTTTATACCCTATTTATGTTATATAAAAGAAAACAGGATCACACACAATTTTCACTTTACAACATTCTTGTAGTAATAGTAAACAATTACCCTGCAATACATAAATACTTCATGTTTACCGCACTTTACATCAAACTCTGTACAGGCCTATCTTATACACATCAATGTTTACGATTTGATACATTGAATCAATCTGATGTGTGTATAACAAGGGCTCAAATGTATTCGTTGAATCGATGAAAATTAAAAAGCCTAAAGTTCTAACCTACAGTCACAGTATGTTTCCACTTTGTAAACATATAACTTATAAGTTAGTAGCATCAATTAAGTTGTTTTGTATAGCAGAAATGAAGCTGCATTAAAGAAACATAGCCTGACGTTCTAACTTACAGTCTTTAGTCACAGTAGGTATGTTTAAAAAGGCCGTTGTCTGCAAACATATTAGGTGAGGTATAAATAAATATTGAGCTTGACTTGTGAGAAGATATATTTAGGCCTAATAGAATAAACCTTGAACACAAAATCTCACAACTAATACGTTTACTACAGTAACTCAAATGCGTTTCAACGACAAAGTCACTCTCTTCAGTGATGCACGAGCTGCAGTAGTCAAACTTTAACTCAATTATAATGTAAGGGATACCATAATTATTATTTTGAGCCAAATATGGACATTCAATAGAAGGTTAGTTATGCTACCTGATATTCACCAACCTTTAAATGTTTAATGCACCTTATAGCAAAGCCATAAACTTCATATTATAACTAGGCTTTAATTGAAAGTAATATAATGTAAATGATAACACCACTACTTCTTCTATTACGGCTTGGTTATAACCTAAAAAATCTGAATCTAAACTAACTTATAGTCTGCAGTCAGTCACAGTATGTTTCCCAGTTGGTAGCACTTCTTATTTTCCAAAGAAAGAAAGAAATAGCTAATGCTATTTCAACAAGCATTGGTTTTTTAAAGTTTATCATTTAACTTAGTTTAAAAAACTTCCTATTTTCCTACAAATTTAATGGAAAAATAAGCCGTACATTGCACCAATTGTTTAAAACCAAATCAAATTTATTTTAAACAAAACTTAAAATAAGTAGGCCTGCCTAAGATTAAAGTTCAATAGAAGAACTAAACACTCTTAGTTGTAACAGTGTTGCCAAACCGTTTATTTATTAACAGCTAAAACCAATGCGCATTTATAACACACATTAGTTTTTTGGTTCTAGTGGATGACGTGGTGACCACAGGTTTTAAAAGAATTACACTAAATTTAATTTTTTTCCTTTAAAGACCTCTATAATGAAATTAGATACTTCACTGATTGCGGTAAATCTATTATATAAACAATCTATAACAAATACAACATAACAAATTACCAAACCAAAAGTTGCTTATGGGATTTAACATATACAATCTCCAGCCATTTTTATTATACCACCTAACAGGCCAGATTTGTTGCGACTAGAAAGTATGGAGTAAGCAGTGCTACCTATATGCCTATAATATAAATGTTTAGAAATTAAAAATCTTTTTAGCAAACTAAAAATTTTTACAAACTTATATATGTTTACATAGGCCTACTAGAAACATACTGAGACTAGAGACTTCATGCTATTTTATATGTACCGGCCGTAGGCCTATATATTTATAGTAGGTATAACTATTATGTTTATGTTTAGAATTAAAACCCTCTTTTAGTAAACTAAGAAATGTTACAAACTTATATAATATGTTTACATACTAGAAACATACTGAGACTAGAGACTGTAAATTAGAACTTCAGGCAATTTTTTTATGTACATATAAGTTATATGTTCAATGTGGCAATGTTGTGTCAAATCAACTGTATCCCATCCATTATTTGAGCGTTCAATGTTATTTCATACGTTTTATTGTTATTTTTTCAAAGTAAACATCTTGGGAAATTATTTAGCAGATTCACGTACATTTTCTTGATTTCTTTCATTAATTTTGTTTGGTCTTATTGTTTATCTTTTTTGGTTTAGGCTATATTAAGTGATTTGATTCTTTTATTTAGTGTAAAAATATCAAAAATTACTAAGGTTAACCTCTGTATTTTCGAGTTTTATTTTTCGAGGTTCAGCCTTGCAGGCATGTATGTTGAATTGCATGAAACTTTATTTAAGGTCGGCAGTGGTCTAGAGAGTAGGGCTGCATTGTTATAAACATAAAATAAACCACTACAAACAATTAGGTCTACAACAGATCTTTCCACATCAAGCCCTTTTTGTGCACATTTGACTGGACTAAATTCACAAACCTATAAATTCTCTGGATACGACCTTAATATGCAAACTTTAATTGGCAAACTAAAACTGGTCCTTTTTCAACATTTCTATGTACGAAGTGACCACTTTATATCTTGTTTTACTGTTAACTAAAAGTTTTTTTTAAGAAGCCTAGCTTACAATAAGTTTACAACTTTAAAATTCTAATTGTAATTTTCTTTAAATTAGTGTGGAGATTGGAGAGTCAGTCCGTGGAGAGGATGTTTATATAGTACAGAGTGGAAGTGGAGAAGTGAACGATAATCTTATGGAATTATTAATTATGATCAATGCTTGCAAGATTGCATCGGCTTCTCGAGTTACTGCAGTCATTCCTTGTTTTCCATATGCGAGGCAAGACAAAAAAGACAAGGTAGGTGACAAGGTCTGTGTTAGTTCCACAATCATTTCATCCCATTTATAGTTTAGTTATTATTTTAGAATATATTATATTTTTAATGTCATTGTTATGTTATTTAATTAGTACTCCTTATTTTATAATCGCAGTGAACAATCCCAATATTTAACAAACACTGGGTTATAATTTAGTTTTCATATCATTAGTCTATTAATTATTTGTTTTGTCGTAAATTTGGGAACTAAGTTTTGTGAAGTTAGGCCTATATAGGTCTACCTAAAAAGTTTATACACTAATAACTTAAAAATTCTGCGATTAAAAAAGTAATTTCACCTATCAAAACAGTAATTTCCTTGTCAAATTGAGTAATTTATTTAGGAGAATTGTAAATAGTTACCGGTATGTTATATTTAAATTCATGCATTTTTATATTTGTTTGATTCGGTGTATTTTTTTTATTTGTTATTTTCATTTCTTAATTTTTTAGATTTTGTTTGTGCAAATTTTATATAAATTTGTATATATTTTTGTTTGCTTTTTCTGCTCAATTACAATAACAAATTGAGAATATTAGATGGTCTGCTACCTTAATAGGACAGTTAATATTTTCTTATTGGTGATATTTAAGACTAAACATAATTACTTCATTATGTAATATATGACTTAATCTATGTGTTTTGCAAGGTAAAAAAAAAAATGTTTCTATGGCATTAATAAACAAAATTTTAAAACAATTTAAATGTAACAAAATTGTTTTTTTAGTGTTACAAAATGAAGCGGTAAGGGCTTGAGAAAATAGTTTATGATATTGTTAGTTCGTATTGGATTTATAATTCCCGTAAAGGAACAAAAAACTAAATTTTGTTAAGAAAATATAAATGGTAATAACAAATTTGTAGTTTTGTAGTGGTATTTGTTTTGCTGTAGATATAGCCTAATTTATATTGAACTATAGTTATGTAATAAAGAGGGACAATATAAGCAGCTTTAAAGTCTTTGTGGCTGGGACTGCAAATATTGTTATTTACATGCTGGTCCAAGAATTCAAGGTCACCCACTTGTTTCATCTACTCCTCCTATCAAGTACAAAAGATCCAGTTTAGAGATCATACAAGTATTCTAAGCTGTCTGAAGATTGATTTCAAATGGCATTTTTTAAATAAATACTTTATGGAAAGAGTTTTTGTAGTTATTTTTTTATTTTGAACAGTTTATGTAACAATTTCTGTACTTTGTCCTGTTTATTTTATTGTTATAAGATATAATCATTATTTCAACATTAATTTGTATTTTCATTCTGTCTCTCTATGTCATACAGTCTTACAAATTCAATGTAGTTTTACAACCATGTTCTGTAATTAAAAGATCGATACATTATTATGAAATAAATAATTGACAAGATCTAATTTATCTGTTTATTTTATTTTTGAAGATATTCTCATTTGTTCAATATCTAACTGTTACTATTCTTTAATATTTTTTTTTACTTTAATATGATTCAGAATTTAATAATGTAGAATTATTACTTTTCTTTTAACACATTTCATTTCTAATCATTTGTATTTCTGATTTTAATTTGGCACCTATTTAAGAAAACCTACTTTAACAGACCTTCATGTAAATAGATTAAAACCTATTTAGTATACATACAAATATACAATAAATAAAGAACATTTAAACATTCATGAATTTTTACTATAAGTTCATAAGGGTGTGCTCAAATTGATACATTTTGAAATAACTAATGATAATAAATTATGGAAAGTGTAATTATCATAGATTGATTTACATCAATTCCAATTTGTGTACTAAAATGTTTTATGTTCTTCAATAATATTACCCTAATATTAATAACATAGAGTCTCAAAAAATAATTATATAAGAATTTTTGTTTTTAATTTTGTGTTCATAATATAAGGTGTACATCTGTGCTAAAATATGTGAAGTAAGATGATCGAATGGTCTTTTCCTTTGTAGAATTAATGGTATTTTACCATTTCTGTAAATCCTAGATAGCATGATTTTAAATTTTACACAGTTTTAAAAGCACAAACTTTTTTTTTTAATGTACAGTAGGCTACAATAAAATAAATGACTTTATTTAACAGTTTTAATTGTTAAATGTTATTACAGAACTAGGAAACTTAATATTTAAATTAGAAAAAGATATGATCGTGGTGAAACTCCAATGTCGATATGTAAATCGTATGACATAGGGCGAGCATTCTTCAATGTGTACTGGATGTATGCCTTTCATTTTGTAATACACAATTCATGTTTTTTATTCTGTACATGTACATATATTTTTTCATGATGCGTTTGTGCTCACTAGGTAAAATTAATTAATTTATTAGCCTACGGTCCTAAATGGTTTTACATAAGAAAATTACAATAATTCCCGTAACTTGCTGCTAATCTTGGACATTTAAAAAGTCACTTTTGATGATGACTTTTTTTTCGGATTATCAAGAGTCAACTGTATATTTAAATTAGGAATTTCTACTGTAACTTTGACAATTTTAATAAAGAAATACTAATTTAAATATAAGGAAATGAAGAAAGGTGAGGCCAGATATCCTTGTTGGCTTGCACTCTTGTTCATCGATGATCTGACAGTTGTTTCTGCCTATATTTTATTTGAAACGATCTATTTAATAATTTTTAAAAGACTTGTACCAAAGTTTTAAAAATGTCCTATATTACCTTTTTTCAGTGTTTCATTACAAAGAATGTTGAAATTAAGATCCTTATGTAGCTATAGTATTTCAAATAATCACGTTTGCTTTGTTTCACATAATATACTTTTTCTTGAAGAATCCTATTCAAATAATCTAAATTTGACTTTGTAAATTAATATTAAGAAACTTTCGAAGAATTAGGTATTTCTTATTATAATCTTTTAACACTTCAGACTAAACAGAAGTAGGCCTACAAGGCTAAATAAATATGTTTTTTTTTTTTTGGCAAATGTAGGATAATATTTTCCCCAATTTCTAAATATAGGTAAAGTCCAATAATAACTTTCATATACATTTATCAGAAAATGTGTCCAATATGTATACAAGATTACAATGTTTATTTCTATGTAGGTATAAACAAAATATTTTTCAAATATATAAACAAAACATAATTTTTGTAAAAGATATTACTATTTTAAAATTTCTGCAATTTTTCTTTAACGTGGGCATACTTTTACCTAAATTTACGGTAGTTTGATCCAGTTTCATAACAATGAGTTTGTGGTTATTGTAGGAACCACCATTCATAAATTTCCTTTTAATGTATTGGACTATATTAATATTTAACAATGTAAGTATGTTAATAATAAACTTTGAGCTTGACGAATTTGAGAAGGAATCATTTAAGAAGAATAACAATGCCACTAATTTTCATACACATACGGGTCAAAGTCACAAAATGTGACAATTAAAAAAAAATTAAAACTAAGTATTAGATTTTATATAAATATATAGCATATTAGGTAAATAGCATGTTCAGGGACCTTATCTCATATGTAGCTGAGCTGAATTTGATGAATTTCTATTTTTTTTATGGACTTTTAGTATTGTACCAAAGTAACAATGGATACAAATCGGTCACGCTTGCTAAATTGGCAAAATATTAGTTTGAATTAGCTAAAAATTATAATAAATAATATCTATATACCTAATAACATTTAGTTAACAATTCTGTATGGAAATTATACAATTAGATTTTGAATCAAACATATATACTGCCGATTTCGTATGTGTGACCGATTTGAGTTGTCGTGACCGGATGGTAGCGATCGTGACCGCGTTGTAGCAATCGTAACTGCGCAGTAGCGATTGAGGCTGTTTTTGATAACGATTTAAATTTGTGATTACAAAATAAATAGTCGTTTTGATAACTAAAACAAACAATGGTTGGGGTAAGCAGCTTTTAGTGTCGAAATAAACAAAGCAACCGAAAATTCATAACAAAGTACTGATTGGCTATAATAATGTAATATTAAAACAAAGCAAAATAACTTCTTGAATTAATGTATAACAGCACAATCTTTAATAATTCAAGATAAAACATAAACAAAGGATATAAATACTAAAAGTGGTAAATAAACAAAGCGGTCACGCTACCGATTTGCAAATGAGTGCTTTTTAATTTTCAAATAAAACTTGGTGAATTAGCATTAATAGGTAACATAGGTTTGTCTTATTGAGTTTAGGATAAAGACAACTAACTAATGCACAACTAACTAGGAATGTTGGTTACTGCAATATTTGAATATATACTTAAACTATTTACGTGACCGTTTTGTCATGCAATTAAGGTACTATTATTAGTTACCTTAAATTTAAGTGATTTTTCGAAGAATTTAACACATTGAAACTATTTCAACTAAGCCAGCAGTTGAAGTTCACTAATAAATAACAACTACAAATTATAGTTACCTATAAAATGATGAATCTGTCC
>JAGFPH010000076.1:663074-681847 GCA_018207615.1 Philaenus spumarius
TCTGAAATCAGTAATTTTATTAAATGTACACTTTTTATGGTGTGACTTACAAAACATGCCATTTCCACCATTTTTAAACAGGAGAAAACATTTAAATAAAAAAAGCAGGTTGGATTTGAAGTACTACCCACAGAGTATATAAATAAGATGAAGGGAGCTTTATAGTCCGCCGGTGAGGCAAGCTGCCGGATAAATATGGCGGCGACCTCGGTAACATCTTTTACATCGCACTCCAGTCCCGCGTGCTTTTGTTGTAAAAGTTTGTAAAATCAGTGAAGATGTTATAAGAAAAACAGTCAAGTTTGATAATGACAAACTTGGAAAAAACCCTTTTTCAAAACGGACATTTCTTTGACATAGAAGACAACCATCATTGTTATTAATTAAGGCTATATATGTACCAAATATCTTAATTTTACATTACTATTCAGAAGTGTTCAACCAAAATATTCATAAAACAAAAATAAGGAACAGTTTGTGTAAAACAATTTTGTTTCCAGGCAAGTAAATGTATTGTATCCATTGACTGGGTTTCTTTATCATCCTTTTATAACATTATTAGCAAAATATTATTTTACAAATAAAGTAAAAAACAAAATAATAATTGAAGCATAAATTATTTTTAAAATACATAACATATTATGTTAAATGCGGAAAGGTAAAATAGTGACTAATTATTCAGTATAAAAAAGAGTTTTGAATATTTCTCTAAACATTTAATTCATACTATTATTTAATCAAATAATTATATATTTTAACACTATTGTATTGGAAGTTATTTGATGTGATCGATACAATAACTCAGTAGCCAGTGCCGGGATAGCGTTGAGTTACGGCCGTGCGTAGCAAAAACATGTTACATTATTAGTTGTGTTCAACCTGTCACTGTGACAAAACTACTCGTCATAGACAGAAAAGGTAAATACATTCTTAACGTTCAACTATTTATTTACAACTTTGCCGCTGACATAATTAATTTCTCTGACCAAAACATTTTCCTCGTTTACTAACTTTTTGATGGATTTTTTTCTCACATTAATAATTGATAAAACTTTAACATTTAATAAAAAAATATTTATGAAATATAACTAATTTGATGCATTACTGGTGGCTTGGAAAATTTACATTCAACATTTCTGCCAAATTTCACATTTTTCTCTTCATTCAAAGTTAATCAAAAGGCGGTACAAATGAAAGGCATCAAACTAAAATGTTCGCCGCGGACGACCTAGTTTGGTGGATTTTGGCGTACAAAGATGGTGGAATTTTGCCCCACCGGCTATACAGTCATATTACTAGTAGTGCTCTCTCCATCTTATTTATATACTCCGTGGTACTACCAGGTTTGTGTATCACAGAGAGGATCTTATAGCTTGCAGTGTTTCCTAGCAGCAGGTTACTAAACTTTTTTTTAAAATAAATGTTTATGAAAACATAAAACTTGCAGTCTGTCAAACTGAGCTTAAACTACCATTTGCAGTGCTTCTAAAAAAGGCAAATGTGGACATAACGTGCAAACTCCGAAATGTTTGCATAAATCGCTTTCAAATGGGCTCAATAGTAAGCCCCTAAGTTTCCCCCGATTATAACCTTGAGCTTTTTTTGTTATTAACAATTATATATATGTAATTACGGTTTTTTGGAATTAACTCAAAAAGTATAATAGGTAGCACAAAAATAGCTATATACTTTTTTGTGAGGAATTTTCAACCGAGTTGTTTGAAATAAAAAAAATTTAAATAGCTTGTCGTAATAAGAAGTTATTAACAAAAAACCCTTTTTGAATTAACAATTAAATTACGTGGCTCATGTTTGGCCTATTAACATGCGGTTTTCGACAAAAGGTGGGTATTTTGATATAGTTTAAGCCCACAAATTTGTTTTTATATATTCCCAAAATTGTTGCCGAAAACTCAAAAACTAACTTTTTTGAATGATCTCGCTGCTGACGAAATATTTACCGATTTTGATGTTTCAGGTCTTAAACTCTTCATAAGACTTCATATTTTTATAATCATATGGTTTTGTATTTTTTTAACAATGTTTAAAATACTTTATTTTTATCGTTTTGTCAGAAAAAACACGTTTTTTTATGGTTTTTTATTAATAACTTTTACAATTTTGATTGTATCAAATCACAATTTGCTGCAAAAAGCGATTTATGCAAAAATTTCGGAGTTCGCATGTTTTGTCAACCAATACCTACGCCAATGTCAAATGTTCTTTACATTTTGCGTGACCTTTATTTTATGTAGCTGTGTTGATAGCAGTTACTTTTTGTCTTCTCTATATAAAGAGTAAAATGACGATTATTTGTTCCAGTGTATCGACGTATCAATGATGTTCGCTGAAGCAGTAAGAAGAACACACAATGGGGAGTCTGTGTCTTATTTGTTCTCAAATGTTCCATATTAGTTAACTCACTTCACTTATATGTGACGTTGTTTTATATTAAGACAACCTTGACATAGTAAATCAGCTAAGGATTCCTGGATTTTGATGTCCATATAATATTTATCATTAGCGTGAATACAATAAAATTAAAATTTTCATAAAACAAAAGCTGTCATCTCTAAAACCTCGAGCTTAATTTGAGCATCTGTTGTTGTGTACTGTTATTTATAAGTAGATTTCAAATATTTGCTTATTTGAAAGTAATTTTGTTGTTTTATTGTTTGCTGCCATATGTCTGTTAGAACATTTTAAATAGTTTAAGCATATCAGTTTAGATATAAACTGTATTATAAGTAAATATTGTGCTTGACTTGTGAGAAGATAATATACTTGATAGAATAAAATGTGAGCCCAGAATCTCAAAACTAATATGTTTACTAACTCAAACGTGTTTCGACTATAAAGTCACCATCTTCGGTGATGCACAAGCTACAATAATCAAACTATACTAATCTAACAGTGTTTTTCATGCTGCACTGTTTTACAAAACTGGTTTACAAAGTGGTTTAAAACTGTTATATTAGTATTTTATTAATTATTTGTAGTAATTACAGTATATTTGTAATACAATAGTCATTATTACAACTAGTCTAAAATTAACTCAAATAATAATTGTAAATAATGAATTAGGGGACATATACAAAATTCTATATTAGTAAAAAAATAATAATGTATGTTTGAGATTGAGCCTGATATAGTATTTTTTTAGAAAATGAATTTTATAAAAAAATTTTAAATCTTTTCAAAAAGTTTTTTTTTATTATATATAATATAACACTAAAAAATGGCTGAACTTGAGTTTAACTAAATTTAATCAAACAAAGATAAAACATAAGATCTGTATTTCTGTGTGAAATAAGATAATAACAACAAAACAAACTTTTAAAATATCACATTGCTAAGTGAGAAATTAAAAGTTAAAACCGAACAAAAGTTAGTGGACAAAACTCAGCTGTTAGTGACGGTGGATTTATTAGCCTATAGCGCTTATAGTGTCTATGTACCAAAAAACACATGTTATCGAACACTGCAGACAGCTGTTTCAAGTTAGAAGTATGAAATCTTAAGAAAACATTAAAAGTGACTTCATCTGCCATCTAGTTAAAGTTTTGTGAACTAAATTTTTTCCTATGACCTTAAATGGGTCTTTGCGGATATAATCGTCTTGAGCTGGTTCCACTTGGCTATATTTGCCTACCGCGTAGGAAGGGTTAATTTTAGGTAGTTATTCTTAGTTTGATGCATGTAGACATATTTTAATTTAGGCGATTATTTCATTTGTTAAGTAAACACTTCTGATTTTATTTTTATTTATATGTAGGCTTAGTTATATGTACACAAGAAGGTAGGCTCAAAGTGTAACACTTATGGATTAGTTTGGTATCGTGTGTGTATTGGTAGAATCAGCGTGTCTACTGAAACGAAAAGTAACCAATTTTATAGATCGGTAACAAGAGTATAATACCTCTAGACCTCTTTTTGTTTTAGGACTGGTAACAAATTTTGGACGTTTTCGGGATTTTCGTTACCCGTGATTTATGTTTTTTTGTGGGAGTCCTGACGTTTATGTTTTTTTTTACTTGTTATTCATTCCCACAAATAGCGGGATTTACTTTCCGAATTTTACAACTTTTTCATCTATTACATAGAGGTATTTTAAATTAAGTTTTAACGCCGGAATTTCATAGAAGCAAAAACAAATTATTGTTCTCGGGAGTAGGTTTTTTCGCGGACATATGCTGTTGAATATTAAATTACGTTTTAATGCCGGCGTTTTATAAAATTAGTACAAATATCTTTTGCAGACTTTCCCGATTGTATTTTAAGTAATATTTTAACACTGTTTTTATTAAATTTTGCTAGGTTAATTAATTGTATTTGGGCAACCATATCTTATGGGGACATGCCTCTGTGTATTTTAAATAATGTTTCAACACTGGTAATTCATAGAAATTGCATAATTAATTGTATTTGGGCGCCTTATCAGATGTGTAGTAGGCACCTTGTAGAATAGGCTAGGCCTACGTCTTTAGTCTAAACGTACAGTTTCAATGAAAAAGTTACAAATATATTGTTAGGATTCAAAATAAATTAAAATCCCTCTGTATTTGTCAAAATTCAAACCTGGGCTAGTTATAGCATCTAGATCATGAATAATAAATAGATCTTGCATCCATACGGGGGTTGTGTGCCAGAAAAATGTGTTCGCGAAATTAGTACATGATCGCGCCGCGAGGTAGCGCTAGGGAGAAAGCATTGTAAGCATTGGTGTTTCCAACCAGCTTCCTTCGTTTCCCCAATAGATAGCGCCAAAAAAGTTGAATTTCCAGTAGAACAAAATATTGCATTGGATCGGAGTTCTATTAGGTTATCCAAATACAATGGTTATATTTTGCTTATTATTGTAGCTTGTGAATCGCTGATGATGATGGCCTATTTCGTTGAAACGTATTTGAGTTAATAAACATGTTGGTTGTGAATTCTGTGTTCAAATTTTATTCTATCAAATAAACTACATAGTAAAAAATGATATATTTAATTTCATTCTGTTTTAATTTTAGTTTTGTTTATATTCGTCTTATTCAAGTTTGATATTACTTTAAATGTGTAGAGTATTTCTATACATTATTTTCTTATCATGATCTGGTATGGATTATAATTTCATTTTAGTCTCATGGTAAAATTGTTTGTATAAAATAGTTAAACAATTATTTTCATTACATTTGCTAGAGATTATAAGAATACTGATTTATATTGCAAAAGATAAATATTTTTTTAAACATTAAAAAACATTGTATCCATATAATAATTGTCTTATCTATCCCATTTGAATTCTTTAAGTAGAACATCCCATACAATACAGTATTACTTGACATTCTGTATTATCTGATGTGACAAGAGTATTTATAAAGTTTATAATGACAATAATATTCTTTCTTCAAAAATATGTTTCACAGTTTGACTTAACATCAACAACCTTATACTGTACAACTCGGTATGGAGGTAGAAATAAATAGTCTACAAACAATTTGTTGTGAATGGCAGGTGTTTCGGTCCCGTATTACATATAGTGTGATAACCTCTCAATAGAGGCATGGCACCAGTACGCTCTCAACACTTCCATGTAAGTGTAAATTTGTGCGTGTAATTTTTTTATAGAAACTAGAAGTTTTAAAAAGAATGGAAAGTGAATTTATACAGAAAATTATCTATGAACTTGGCGTTGAAAGAGTTACTGTAGACGGTCGGAAGAAAAGAAAAATGAGATAAAAAATAGAGATGTGATTCATTCTAAAGATAGAAGTATGAAAGAGTGTGAGTATAATGAAACAAGTGAGGAATGTTTATGGTTTTCCCAGCAGAGAAAAGGCCTATGTTTCTGCTGATAAAAATCTCCTATGTTCCGAAAAGAATTAAAGATTGGAAAATGGGGTTTTTACAGTCATTGTCGATTGGTTAAAACCTTGCAAAACCTCTGAAAACAAACAAGTGACATACAGTAACACTTTAATTTAGAACATCAGACTTATCGTTATTTTCTGTAATCTTAAAGTAGTTTCCGGCATTCGTGCAACTTCACATATTATGGACTTTGTTCTTTCCTTTCTGATGTGAACAAGTATGAAACAATAATTTGATTATGTAAATTTCAATTTACTGTATTTGCATAATTTCTTTGAAGATTATTTACAAGAAAACACCTTTTTTAAGAAGTCTGGGTAGAAAATTAAGAGTAATTCAGACATTTCAATATGTGCTTTATTCGCATAATTTATTTGTTTAAGGAATAAACTTCTCATTCCAGATGCAAAATATAATTCTCACATTTTATTATATTTCTTTAACTCTTTTCCGCTAAAGTTATTTTTTACCAAGCTATTAAAGTCCGGTGCACTCACAGATTTTTATAAGCTCTGTCAACATTGTGTTAACGATACTCTGGTACATTGAATTAAGCGGTACTCACATACCTCTGTTGACGCTACATTGAATAAAGTTGGATTTTTGTAAGCAACGCAATCTCTTTCAAGCACGTTTCTTTATTTGATTCATTTCAAAAATTTAAGTAGATGTTTATATGACTCATTTGATGTGTTTTAATCAAAGTGCATACAATATGAACTTAAGTGAAACCCATGAAGTCAACTTCCAAATATGACATAAATTATTATTGTTAATAATAATAATAATCCAGATTTTTATGACAATACACAATTATAATTTGAAATAATGTATGCCTATACGTTTTTTTATGCAGGCCCACATTATTTCAAATTATAAAATACTTCATAAATAAAAGCCTAGGGCCTACACCTTATATTTAATTTTGTGTTGCCACACTTATAGATCCAAAAAAGCCGACTCAAAAGGATTCTCGACGTTTCGTCTACCTACTTTCGCACACTCGTGATGCTCAATTTTGCCTTTATGTCTCATTTCATGTAAATCTGTTGTGTAGTAATCACGCTCTCTTGCAAAAAAAAAAAAAAAAATAGCGACAATTTTTTATGTTCTTGGTGGTAAGTAAAAGAAGATAATCAAAGAGGCTAAAGAAATAGTTCTTGAATTGAGGCAAATTTTCTGATATGCAGTTATTGTTAGAGAGGTGCAATAATAACCCTGACGATTTCCAAAATTATCTTTGATAGCTGACAAATGTTTTGATTACTTAGTTGCTCAAATTGGGACCCCTCATCCAGAAAAAAATACTGTAATTGGGAAAATGCAATAACTGCGGAACAAAGGTTAATTGTGACTCTCAGATTTTAGCTACAGGAAGAACATTGGAAGTTCTAAAGTTTTCATCTGGAATATCTTCACAACTCCTTGTGCATTTACACTTTGTATTTAACACATTTAAAGTAATAAAATGACATTTAACATTTTTACGGAGTGAAGGAAGATTTAAGCTTCAAATTGATACATATGTTAAAAGCGTACGTTGAATGGTTTTCTTAAACTAAGCACGAGTTTCTGTGAAAAAATCTTCTATATAAATAACACGGGAAGTTTTTATGACTATATTTTGTATTTTTTAACAAACTTAACCCTTCGTAGGCGATAAGCGGAATATTCCGCCACTCTTATATAACCCTAAGCGTTTTAAGCGGAATATTCCGCTTTTGGCCGTAAGGAAGGTTTTTATTTATTTTAGTTCACCAAAACACCGATAGATTGCGTGACAATGTTCCTTGAGTGGTCAGATAGCGTGTTGGGTGTGTGACGCATCACAGCTGTTGACAAACAAGAGAAGCCTTTGTACGCTGGAAACGGATATTTTCGCTGGCTGGCAGTGAACAGCTGATACTCGGTTCTTGCGTACTAATGTTTAGGCATTTTTTAATTTTTCACCTAACTAAGCGCTAGAGTGATTTTTACTCTTTTCATGGTAGCTTACGAAGGGTTAAATGTAGGAAATGATGTTTTATATTTTTGGGAAGTATCGGAATGTTTGGGTTTCAGATTGGTGTATTTTTTGACTCGATCTCCCAAACTAAAAGAAAGTTCCTACATTTTGGTATTTATTTTTTAGATTTTTTTTAAAATCTGTAATTTAACGTTTAAAAATTTTAATACTTATAAGATAAGGGTAAGCACAGGAGGTGCTCTCTTTCAAAGTGTGTAGTGCACCACCGGTGGTACACGTGCTGACTCTTCTTTCTTATCTTATAAGTCCTCAAACAAAAACGGT
Organism: Philaenus spumarius; assembly: GCA_018207615.1. Taxonomy (NCBI): domain Eukaryota; kingdom Metazoa; phylum Arthropoda; class Insecta; order Hemiptera; family Aphrophoridae; genus Philaenus; species Philaenus spumarius. The sequence goes on from JAGFPH010000076.1 coordinate 671,221, forward strand.
TAGATTTGAAGGTCTGAATATTTGTGTACGCTATTGTTGTACATGTATATTTTTTAAATCCTAAAGCTTTTCAGAATGAAAAATTATTATATTCAGAACAATAGTCACACTATGTATTCTCTAAGAAACATTAATCTAATGAGATCTAAAACTTAACTTTATACCGTCATTGTTTTACTTTTAACGCTACATGCTTCTAGAATTAAGTTTCATTACACTTTAGAAAGTATTGATTAGCAGGGTTTTTAAGACATGTAAAAGTATTGCTTTATTCTTTTAGAGATAGGGATTCTTTCATCCAAATTGTTTAGTGATTGTTGATTGATAATTCATAGTTGGTTAGAATCATTTTTAAACTAAAAAATTTCTTTCCCCCTGTGGTGAACTATACTGTATGACATGTGACTGATTTAGTTTATATAGAATCAATTCTGTTCTGATATTCTTGAATCATATGTTTTTTATATCTTTGGTTTATAATGGTCACATTTAATTCTGTAAGACACGTAATATGGAAAACCATCACATTGTCATTAAAATCAAAGGGTCGCAATCAGAATCAAGTAGCTCTACCAGAAGCTCTACATTCAATACGTTCTCTATTATGTACTGCAATAAACTGTACTCCACATGAACGGATTTTCATATATCCACGTCGTTCTTCAAACGGAACTGCATTGCCAGCATGGTTACTACAACCGGGTCCAGTCTTGGTGAAACGTAATGAAAGGATGAGTACATATGAACCACTAGTTGATGAAGCTACAGTATCGCTAAAGCAACTGGCACCAAGATGTGATATAAATTTGACTTCTGAACTGGATAATATTGATTCTGATCAACAAATACCAATTACCGATAGTAACTATCACATTTCTACTGATCAATCAGATTCTCGAAGTACTGAAGCAAGAAGTGACACTCAGGAAGATAAAGAACTCAAGACATGTTCAAGAACAAGAAAAGTCCCTGAATATCTTAAAGACTATGTATTTTAAATTCAGTGGGGAAGAATGTGGTGAACTATACTGTATAACATGTGACAGATTTAGTTTATATAGAATCAGCTGTTCTGATATTGTTGTATCATATGTTTTATATCTTTGGTTTATAATGGTTACATTTAATTCTGTAAGAGAATTATGTTGTATAAAGCCTTAATTACTTAAAAGGTTTAGTTTATTCCATTAAACCCCCTTTTGTACGAATACTTTATTATTCTGAAGAATTATTATGTATACTGTTAAAATATTGGTTTTTATAAGGCTATGATTACTTTGCAGGTATTAATTGAAGGGGTCAGGGGAAAATAGTGCCAACCATCATTTTGGATGTTTGAAACAATTTTAAAGTTTTACTAAATCCATAAATCATGCCTTTCAGAAAAAACAGATTAAGTTCATCAATTTTAAGATTAGGTATTTATGTTTTGGTATTCACAGAAAAAAATCTGGTAATTGTTTGACCGTGCAGGCCAACCATAGAACTTCCCGCTTAGTTTGAATTTTAAACGCTTAAAAATGAGTTTATTTGTTAAAATACCAAAAAACGAAATTTGTGAATTTTTAAATTACGATAACTTTTGAATGCGTCGTTCGATTTTCATTTAAAAAAAAAGCATTCTACGCAGTTTTTAAAGCACAAAAAGAAAATGTACAGGTTTATATTGATTGGTTGAGAAATCTGGAAGATATGTTAAAAAAATACCAAAAAATACCAAAAAACAAAAATTTGTGAATTTTTAAACAACGATAACTTTTGAATGCGTCGTCCGATTTTCATTTTCAAAAAAGCAGTCGACGCAGTTTTATGCACAAAAAATGTATACATGGTTTTATTATGATTTTTTCGCATGCTTTAAAGTTATTTTTAAAAAACATAAAAATTCCAAAAAAAATTTAGGTTATTTTTTAAATTTCTTCGGATTGGCTCGATGGATTAACTCTCAAATCTAATCAGATCTAAGTTTTGATACACCCTTTCGAATGACATGTCGTAGAATTCAATCGGTTGATTCGTTTTTGAGAAACTGTACGGGGTCATTCCGTATGAACTCAACACAGTTTAAATTAAAATTTTACCTGACCATCTCCGATTTCAATGAAATTTGGTGTACTGGTACATCACATGTAGACTAAGAAAAATACCAAATTTCAACTTGATATCCCTATTAGTTTCAAAGTTACGACTCGTTAAAGTTTCCAAAAAAAGCTCAAAATTGAGCCGTTATGGAAGCTTTAAGCTGCTATAGCACCTCTCAGAATCAAGCTAGAAAGATGGGAGAGGTGTCATTTTGCAGCATTTTCCAAGCCCTTTCTAAAAATGTATAACACTATAGGGGTCTTAATACAAATTTGTTTAACAATTTCAAAATCAAAAATTAAATTTCAAATTTTTCAAAATGCGACGCTTTAAAAATTTTGAAAAAATTCTCAAATAGTCCTTGTATAGTTGTTAATTGATGGTATAAATTTCATTATGGGATCATAATGGGTTCTCAAAGAAAAATGCATTTGAAAAAACGCTTACATTCAAATCTCTATATATAAAAGAAGATGTCCTGACTGACTGACTGACTGATTCATAATCAACGTACAGCCAAAATTATGATAGCTATAGACTTGAAACTTTCAAGGAACGTTAATGACACTATGTAGAGGCGCACTAAGAAAGGATTTTGCAAAATATTGACTTTAAGGGTTGAAAATGATTAAAATACTGGGGTTCACTCCCATCCCTATAACAGATAAAACAGCTGATTCAAATCAAATACTTAGTAAATTAATTAGTAACACAATTCTAGGAGTGGCCTATTTATAGTGAACCAACACATGGTTTGTTGAATACTTTTTATATCTATTACCATAGCAACCAACTAACATAATATTATTATTTTAATGATTTAAATTTACAAATTATGAAATTTTAATTTTTGATACAATTATTTGAAAATAAAAAAATCACTTGAAAAAAATACCCTACAACTGCTAATTTTGTTTTTATTATTTTGCACAACCAACTACTAATGTTAGGTTAGGTTAACAAAATTAAAGCTGGCCATACACGGTCCGATTTGTAGTCCGATTCAATGTCCGATGTCCGATATAGGATCCGATGTAGGAGCGTGAATGGGCTTGATGGACGACGAGTTGGATAATCGTACAAATCGGAGTCCCAGATCAGACTACAAGATGATCCGACTTCCAACTTCCGACGGAATCGGACTGTGAATGGGGTGATCGTCCGATTGTCATTTTAAACTTTCTCCTTTTTGATGTTTGATCTTCCCTTTTCCCCTATACTTTGTACATTTTTACTTCTATAATAATGGATAATAAAGGATTTTTGGAATTTATTGAATTGTACCGGGAGAATAGGTGTTTGTGAACACAAGTGATGCAATTTTTGCAAACTGACATGTTTTTGAGCATCTTCGCGTCAAAATATTTCAAAAATAATTTCTTAACCTATTGAAAAACATAGTTGAATGTTTACTATACACTAAAACAAATTAGGCAGTTGTCTATTATATTAAAAAATATAGGTGATTGTTTAGTATACTGAAAAATGTAGGCGATTGAAAGTATACTGACAAAATATAGTAGATTGTTTAGTATAATAAAAAAATAAAGGTGATTATTTAGTAAACTGAAAAAATATTGGCGATTGTCTACTATATTAAAAAATGTAGGCGATTGTCTACCATACTGAAAATATATAGGGATTGTTTTCTATACTGAAAAAAATATAGGCGGTTGTCTACTATATTTAAAAAAATAAAAGTGATTGTATGTATACTGACAAAATATAGGGAATTGTTTAGTCTAATTATTTGCATATAGTAATTGCTGTACATTTTTATAAAACTACCACTATGTAGGCCTACAAGGAAAGAAGACTGAATTGGAATGACTTCTTGTCGTGGAGTTGAAAATTTGAGAACGTTTTGAATAATGTAAATCAATGTGTATATTTTTTATTTATTACCTACTAGGGATACCCCAGCGTGCTTCGCACGCCAAACCTGTTAGAACTTTCTATACACATAATTATGTTATATTTTCTTTATAATATAGATGTAGGATTAATAATAACCTCAAAACTAAGATCGTAAATGTCCAAAATGAAATTATTTTATGTTATAACATCAGTTATAAAAAGGCCTAATAAAGGTTAAAAGAACCAGCAATGCTCAGGTCAACATTTTAATAAAAACCTAGCCTAAAATTTAGAAAAAGAAATAATTGCTTCAAAGTTTAAAATCAGCTGTTAATGTTAATTGGAAACGTAAGTTGGATGGTAAGTTGGATCGTGAGTGGTGAAACGCATCCAACTTGCAGTCCAACTCGGTCGTCCTACAAATCGGACCGTGTATGCCTAGCTTTACATAAAAACAAAGGAAAAGTCAATTTAAAAGTTTAACTGTAATATAGGCTAATTACATCTTTTGTTACATATTATGAATAAACAGCTGATTTGGATCAAAAACTTAACACAATTTTATGTTTGGCCTATACTGAACTAACACATGTTTCTTGAAATTATTTAGATTTATTACCATAGCAACCAAATTAACAAATTTTAGGCCTACATTTTTTTTATTTGCTCAGTGTTACAGCTTACATGAAATATGTGTAGGCCTATGTATAATTATTTATATATTTGTTTAAATTCTAACTCTCAAGAATGATTACATCACTGTTTCATCAGAAATATTGTATCAAAGCGAGAACTAAGAAAATGTTCCAGTGAAGTCACACAATGGAGAAATAATATTACAAACAAATTCTACAAAATATGTTACTGGGATAGACCCAAACATTGTGCGTTTGAATGAATATAAATAGTGCATTTTACAAAAAAATTTCGAGTTTTAAGTGTATACCAATTAAGTAGTTAGTGAAATCAACCCAAAGTTATAATAGTTAAATAAAACAATTTTGTTAGGAAAAATTAAGTGTCATTTACTGGAACAGCAAAACCAATTTTAGTTTGTATATTACTAAAATTAACCGGTATAATTAAGGTAAATGTACAAATAATTTATAGTACAGTACTATATAACTTTATACAATGAACTAAATGAAGTTACTTTTATTGTTCAACAAAGTGATAAAACATGTTGATAGATGAGATTAATGCCAATGAGATGTTAATACCCCAAACTGTTGTATCTATCATTGGAAATGGGGCCTGCCTTTTTCGAGCTCTTTCTTTTCTCTTATTTAATAGGCCTACCCAAGAAAGGTGTCAGGAGCTACGAGAAACAATTGTTACGTATGTGGCTGAAAATTGGAATAACTTTGCTGAGATGTCTTATAACTCCAATGGCGATAATTTTTCAACTTCTGTGGAGTATGTACGTGAAATGAATCAACATTCAGTATATGCTGGTTATTGCGAATTGGTTGCCGCTGGTGAGATATTTCCATTTTTGTTTGAAGTTTATTATAATAATAATCTTTATGCAAAATTTGGTACAGACACATTCCCCGTAAAAAGATTGCGCCTAAGTGGGAATATTAATAGTGGTCATTTTGACGTGTATTTGCCTATTTCCGAAGACAATGTTTCACAAAATTCTACATTAACTATTTATGTCAAAAATAAAAAGCGTCGTGCTAGGTACACAAACAGAACACGAAAAAATCAAAATATTCAAGCTGTGAAAAAGTATAAACAAACCAACCCAAAAGGTAATCAAATATCTGTGGAAAAGTATCAAGATGATCACACCGATTTAAATAGATGTACATCAGCTGCATATCAGATGCGTCACCCAAAAATGCATAGAGTAGCAGCAATTAAATATCAAAATAATCACCCAGAGGTGCACAGAGCAGCAGCCGTTGCCTATCAAAACAATCGCCCAGAAGTCCACAGAGCTGCAGCAGCTAAGTATCAAAGCAATCATGTTGAAGTTCATAGAGCATCCCAAAATCTATATGATCGAAATAATCCATTATTTCGGGCAGAAATTCGTTTGCGCATATGGAAAAATAAAAAACTTTCTGGTCTGGCCTATGATCCTAATATAGTTTATAAAAATGACATTGGTATCATGAGTGAAAAATGTCGGTTTTGCCATGCTCTTAAATGAAAAGGCGAGACACTTGGTATGTGCTGTAGTTCTGGTAAAGTACAGCTCACCCCTTTGCAACCTCCACCAGAACCACTATATAATTTACTTATTGGTGAACACCCTGAGCAAAGCCACTTCATTGATCGCATTAGGCGGTACAACGGTTGCTTTCAGATGACATCTTTTTGTGCTAAACAGATTGTTGAAGATGGTTTTATGCCAACTTTTAAAGTGCAAGGCCAAGTTTACCATTTATATGGAAGCTTGCTCCCACATTCAGAAGAAGAGGCTAAATTTTTGCAAATCTATTTTGTTGGTGAAGATGAAAAAGAAGCTCGACTTAGGTGCTCGAACTATCCAGATGTCAAACTATTTTTAGTTAAACAGCTGCAAGATATGCTTCATAGTGAAAATAAGTACATTAGAGATTTAAAAACTACTATAGATAAGGTACCGGAGAATTGCGAACATTTTCAAATAGTGATTCACGCAGACAGAAAGCCTGCCAACGCTCATAGAGGTTTTTACAATGCTCCCACATCTAATGAGGTAGCTTTGGTAATAGTTGGACAGCAGTTCGAAAAGCGGGATATTGTCATTTAAAGCCACGATAATAAACTACAACGTATCAGTGAACTTCATAGATCTTATGATGCACTACACGGAGAAGATGGATATTCAATAGACATTTCACAATGTGATCCTACAACAAAACTTCCTTTGAACAAAAATGTATCTGCTGCCTGTTTTTATGCCTACAGAATTATGGAGAGGGAAGGAGAAAATAACTATTTGCTTCGTTATGGTGCTTTATTTAGTCAGTATTTAGTTGACATGTACGCCAAAATAGAGACGGAAAAATTGAATTATATCAGATATCAACAAAAAAGGCTTAGGGCAGATAACTATATTCATTTAAAAGACGCCATAGGAAGACAAGACGTTCAAGCAGATCAACTTGGAAAATTAGTAGTATTGCCATCATCTTTTACTGGAGGACCTCGGTATATGCATGAACGGGGTCAGGATGGAATGACTTACGTCCGACATTATGGAAGTTCAGATTTATTTATAACATTCACTTGCAATCCAAAGTGGAAGGAGATTCAAGAATCATTGCTACCGTACCTGGGCAAAAACATTATCATCGTCCTGATATTATGGCAAGAGTTTTCAATCGTAAAGTAAAAGAGTTAATAGATCTTTTGTTTAAAGGCCAACTGTTTGGAAAAGTTCGATGTCACATGTATTCTGTTGAATGGCAAAAGCGAGGCTTGCCGCATGTTCACATATTGCTATGGTTGGAAGATAGAATTTCATCCAATATGATAGATAAATTCGTATGTGCTGAAATTCCAAACCCTGATGAAGATCTACTACTTTATGAGATAGTCAAGGCCAATATGATACATGGACCATGTGGCATTTTGAATAAAAGCTCTCCTTGCATGAAAGATGTTCGTTGCACTAAGTATTATCCGGCTATGCTTCTTCAAGAAACTCGAAGAGGTGAAGATGGATATCCAAAATATAAAAGACGATCGCCAGATGATGGAGGTTTTAAGGTGAACATAAAATCAGTAGATTTGGACAACCGATGGGTAGTACCTTATAACCCTGTTTTGTTACGTACTTTTAACGCCCATATTAATATAGAAATAACCAGCTCTGTAAAGTCTATAAAGTACGTTTGCAAATATATTACTAAAGGCAACCATCAAGCAGCATTTGCTATGGAGAAAAAAAACGAGATAGATGAAATAAAAATGTATGAAAGTGGTCGATATATAAGTAGTTCCGAAGCAGTTTGGAGAATTTTAGGATTTTCAATTCATGACAGGTATCCAGCTGTCACTCACCTTGATGTTCATCTAGAAAATGGACAACGTATTTACTTTACTGCGGATAATATAAATGAAAAACTTATTCATCAACCAACAACAACTCTTTTGGCATTTTACGAATTATGCCAAAATGACGAATTTGCTAAAACTCTACATTACTTACAAGTGCCTTCGTACTACGTATGGCAAAATAAAAAATTTGTTCGGCGTAAACGAGGAGAAGCTGTAGAAGGTTGGCCAGGAGTAAGAAAGGATCATGCTTTAGGTAGAGTATACACTATTCATCCCAATAACGTAGAGTGTTATCATCTCCGTCTTCTTCTTCATCACATTAGAGGCCCAACATCATTTTCTTATTTAAAAACAGTAAATCATATTGAGTATCCTACTTTCCAAGCAACATGCAAGGCGCTCGGGTTATTAGAAGATGACCAGCAATGGGAGTTTACTTTAAAAGAAGCTGCAATAACACGCTCACCTTTTAAAATGCGGGAACTATTTAGTGTAATGCTGGTATTTTGCCATCTCTCCGATGCATTGAGTCTGTGGAATAAATTTAAGGGTGATCTTTCAGAAGATATTATGAACCAATTGAACGGACAACATTTACAAAATAATCCATCAGTAGAGTTAGTATACAATAGGTGTTTAGAGTTACTTGAAGATTCTGTTTTAGCTTTAGGTGGACTAAACATGAAAGAATACGGTTTACCTAATCCAAAAAGATCTGGTGAAATTTTAGGAAACAAAGATTATGTGAGAGAAACTAATTATGATATTGTTGCTTTGAATGAAACTGTATTGAAAAACGAAGCCTCATTAACAGATGAACAACGAATCGTTTATGATCGAGTTTTAGACAGCGTTGAATCCAACTTAGGGAAAGTTTTCTTTTTAGATGCTCCTGGTGGAACTGGTAAAACTTTCCTCATTAACTTGCTTTTGGCTAAAGTGAGAAGCAGCCATAACATCGCTTTGGCAACAGCATCATCTGGTATTGCTGCTACATTATTGGATGGAGGAAAAACCGCACATTCAGCCTTTAAGCTGCCATTGAATCTAAATTATACCACAACTCCTTCATGCAATATCAATAAACAATCAAATCTAGCAAAAATTTTACAGGATTGCAAACTGATTGTCTGGGATGAGAGCTCAATGTCACATAAAAAAGGCTTCGAAGCTTTGAGCAGATGTCTGCAAGACATTAGAAACTCAAAGAATACTTTGATGGGTGGAGTAACAATTCTTTTAGCAGGAGACTTTCGTCAGACTTTACCAGTTGTACTGAGAGGAACTCGAGCCAATGAAGTCGAAGCTTGCATCAAGAGTTCATATCTATGGCCTCAAATAACGAAACTTTCGCTCACAAAAAATTTAAGAGTTTACTTAAGAGGAAATGTTACTGCTGTGCAGTTTTCTGAACTCCTGTTACAAATTGGAAACGGCGATTATCCAGGGTCAGAAGGAAAGATTACTTTGCCTACAGGATTAGGCACAGTAGTAAGTACTTTGGAAGACCTGATATCGAGAATATATCCCGACATTAAAAATCTCAAAGATAAATCGATTGACTGGCTATGCGAAAGAGCAATTTTGACATTAAAAAATGACACAACTTCTGAAATTAAAAATATTTTATTAAATTCATTACAATTCGAAAAAATGCAATATATGTCTGTTGATTCAGCTTTAAAAGTTGATGATGCAGTACAATTTCCAACAGAGTTCCTGAATTCTTTGAACCCGCCTGGATTTCCACCACATGTTTTAACGCTTAAAGTTAGTGCACCTATTATGCTTTTGAGAAACCTTTGCCCTCCAAAACTGTGCAACGGTACACGTCTGCGTGTGACTGCCCTCCAGAAAAATCTTATTGAAGCAACAGTTATTACTGGAAGTGCCAAAGGTGAATCAGTTTTCATTCCAGGCATACCTATGATACCATCGGACTATCCCTTTGACTTCAAAAGAATTCAATTTCCTGTTAAAGTGTGCTTCGCAATGACAATTAATAAGTCACAAGGACAATCATTAAAAAGAGCTGGAATTGATTTAAGAGAAGATTGATTTCACACGGACAATTATATGTTGGATGTTCCAGAACAAGTAGTCCATCAAGTTTAGTAATTCTGTCACCAGGAGGAAAAACATCTAACATAGTGTATAAAGAAGTTTTGAAATAATTAAATTTAAACTTTAATATTGATTTATTTGTCTATTTTTAGGAAAATTTACATTTTTCATAAGTGTATATATTTTTTATAATTCTCATTTACATATTATTTTTAGTTTTATGTACATTTTTAAACTCAATTTTAAAAATATGTAAATGTTTTGTAGATGAGAATTCCCGTTGCAGCTTTACTTGCTATAGTTTGAATGTAAGAAATATATGATTAACACTTTTTAATAAATACTGTACTTTACTGAGTAAAAATGTATTTATAATCTTAAATAACTTCGACTTTTTTAAACTTGAAATTTTGACTTTTTTTAAACTCAAAAGAATTTTAAATTTAAAATTAATTATATCTAAATTAATGTTAGAAATTAAAATTATATATAAACAATATGCACTGGGTATAAGTAGCATTTCCTAATTTCAATAATACTATTAAGATTGCGGGCAAAGCCGCGACGGGTAATGCTAGTCTCTATATATAAAAGAAGATGTCCTGACTGACTGACTGACTGATTC